>JBBPBX010032667.1:0-33734 GCA_038048925.1 Garcialebias charrua
GAGCTAAAACAGTAGCTAAGGCTTTCCAGCTTTTGCAATCCACTTTTGACATCATCCAGTCAGATTTGTTCCGTCTCAAACTTGTCCTAAATGCTGATAAAACCAAAGGGATGCTTTTTTCAAATAGGAAGTCGGTCCCAGCAGTTCTTCCTCTGATTTTATCCTCAAATGGTGTCCCTATTGAGTTTGTTGATTCCTATAAATATTTGGGTATCCTGGTCGATTCACATCTCTCTTTTAAACTCCACGTGGAAAACCTAGTAAAGAAACTGAAAGTTAAACTGGGTTTCTTTTTCAGAAACAGATCATGTCTAACACTGAATGCTAGGAAACACCTTGTATCTGTGACTTTCCTTCCCTCCATTGATTACGGTGACATTATCTACATGAATGCTCCTACAAGCACCCTGCAGATGTTGGATGTTGTCTATCATGGTGCACTAAGATTCATAACTGGCTGTGATTATCATACCCACCACTGCACCCTGTATTCACTGGTTAACTGGACATCATTAACCTCACGCAGACTCTTCCACTGGTACATTTTCATCTTTAAATCACTTCTTGGTCTGCTGTCTTCATACATCTCTTCCTACATGTTTTTGCGTGAGTGCAGCTACAGTGTGCGCTCTCATGACATTATTACCTGCAGTGTTCCGTCAGTGAGAACTGAGCTTGGCAAAAGGGCCTTCCTCCTACTTCGCTCCTGCTTCCTGGAATATCGTGTTGTACTTCATTGTCTGTGTTGCCTGTTGCGTGTTTGTTTGTCCAGCACTTTGTGTGGACTTGTTCCTGTTTAAAGTGCTTTATAAATAAAATGGTATGGTATGGTATCTTACAAAAAGACCTGAAGCTCTCGACCTTGATTTCTCTAAATGGCTTTAAGAATCTGTTGGAATCCTGGCAAAACCCAATGCAGACATGTTCCCGTTTTTGATTTTCTACATCTGCCTTATAATCTGTCTGTTTTGCTACTTTGATATCTTTGTTTTAACTTGATTTAAAAAAAAATCTGTATGCCTCTCTTATGTTTGTCTATTGTTGATTGTTCAAGGAAAATGATGAACGCAGCAACAAGAAACAGATGAACGCAGCAACAAGAAACAGATCATACTGATACTGATCTGTTTCTTGTTGCTGCGTTCATCTGTGACCATCTGCTCATGTTCGTGCTGCTGTTTATAATGATGTTTTTCTACTACATTAGGGCTTAGTGTATTACTAGCTGATGTGATGTCTCTCTTAGTTAATCCTAGATGTTATTATTGTATTTCTCTTGCATTTGTTGTTGGATGTAACTGGGACCCTGTGTACATAATCTCGTTTTCAACACATGTACTACATGCGGTGCAAATGACAATAAATTCTCTCTGACTCTGACTCTGAAAATCTACTGTTGCCTCTGTGAATAGCAAACAACCATCAGGGTGCTAACGATCCATAAATGTAAATGAATAAATAAATGTCAAATTTTTGTCATCTGTGTATGTTTCCCATACAAGACGAAATTCATCTCTGCATTTAACCCAACCACCACCAGGTGGTGCAGTGAGCAGCCATAGAAAGTGCCCGGGGAGCTGGGGAAATAGGTGTGCACAGACACCCCAAGGTGTGTAGTGGCCGGGGCCGGGGTTTGAACCTGTGTCCTATCGTCAGGCTGATGGTCCTCCTTGATCATGTGAGCAGCTGGTTTCGGACTGTCATCAGCCAACTGGTTGTGTAACACTGTGAGAGGGTGCTATTTATAAGACTGAGCTGAATACAGCTTCTCAGACTGAGGAAGTCTTTCGGACGAAAGACGAAACGTTTCTACAGTTTTTTTTTTTGCTTTGTTTTGTTTTTTGAATGTCCAGAGGACCAGACTTAGCTTTTTTAGATACTGTTGCTGTTGTCATCATTCTTTGTTTGTAGCCAGGTCGCTCTTGTAAATGAGTCCTCGAGACTCAATGAGAGTAACCTGCCTAAAGTTGAATGAATGAAGAAAAAAAATTCTTTACAGTACTGAGGAAGCCCTCTGGAGTGAGGGTGAAACGTTTCTGCTAAAAAGAAACTGTCCAGATGAACTGATTGAGAATGAGCGGATTTGATACCTGGACTATTGAGAATTAACTTTCTTGTCTTGAACCACTTTGGACATGTCTGCCTGCCTGGGAGGAGTCGACGAGGGACACGCCCCCAGAAACCATCTTGGCTACAGCAAACTGGTTGGTCCACATAAGTTGCTTACTTGGTGGGTTAACTTCAGTGTGCTTTGGACTACTCTGACTGAGGAAGCCCTCTGGAGTGAGGGTGAAACGTTTCTGCTAAAAAGAAACTGTCCAGATGAACTGATTGAGAATGAGCGGATTTGATACCTGGACTATTGAGAATTAACTTTGTTGTCTTTACAGTACTGTACAAAAGCTGGAGGCAGGTGTCGAAAAGAAGCTGTGAAACATGTTTTTATGATCCTAAATTATTATTCTGTGAAAGTTTCTTGCTCAAATCATTGTCTTCATGTAAGTGTTGAGATAAGGGCTCTATGTGCAGCAAATCTTTATTTTATGTCTAAATGTTGACAGCTGGGAGATTTATTTGGACAATCGGTTTGGACACTTGTAATTTGGATCTCTCTCTATGGGGGTAGCAACAATACTTATATTTTTTTTGTTTCTCTACAGCAGTAATGGGACTAAACATTACACGCTCTGACGAGCATTCGTTTACATTGGTAGACATTCTGACTAAATGATTGTCTGTTGTTCAACCTAAATAGTGTTAGCATTATCTGCAAGGTTCAGCTCCTCAAACAACAACCTATTTAAATTTTTCATTCATTACTCCAGAATTTTTTCTGAGTATTTTTTTAAGGATATTCCGTTACTTGGCTTTGTTTCCATATTGGAGGTACGGCTTTTAAATCATATCTTTGTACAATTATAGGTTTTCTTGTGTTTTTCCCTTTAGTTTCGTCTACCTCAGTCAAGTTCACACTTATTTTACATCTTAATTAAAAGTCCTGAGCTCTGATGAGTCCATTGGCCTCCTGCCTCCTCATTTTCTTGTACATTCATGACATTTTTTTTTTACCTCAATTCCTCCATAAAGACACTTTTGGACACATTTATCTGGGTGTGATGGGGCACTCTAACCTTAATCCTGACCAGTGAACCTACGGTCCCCAATATTGCCATATTTTTAGTTTTTTTTGTTGTAATAATTTGAATAGCACTAGTTAAAAAAGCAGTTTGCACTGAAATCTTTGCCTGGGACTTCACAGATGTGACCTAATGTGAAACTACCAACCATACCCATACTATCATACCTGTTTCTGTTTCAGCTAATGACCATGATTGATCATCATCACTTGTTAGATATACCGGTAACTGGTTACCAAGACACCAGAACAGAAGTGTACGAAATCCCTGATATGTACACCGGTGGTTTTGAATGCAAAATGTGGTCACTAGGCCTGGCCAGTTACGAGTTTTACTATACAACACGGTGTAAAGAAACTCCTGGTGATGAAACCACAAAAGTTTTTTGTTACGCCATTACCGGTACTATGGTTTAAAATTACTAGAAAGGAGATAATGGAGACATTGCTTTTTTTATCCCTTTTGTGACTGGACCTATTGCTCGGAGTTGTCAGTAGTAAAAAAAATGGATGAAGTTTTAAAATGTTTGTTTTAATACTGGAATTCATTGAGACCATGGTATTCTTACTCAGGGTTATCATATTGTCAACGTAACACACCTTCTGGCCTGTGTCTAGTACACACACCAAATAATGATTTCATTTTTCTTCAGTCAGTTTAATTTGAGGATTTCTCATTAAAAAAAAAACAATGGAGTTCATATTTAGTAAAGTAAATTAAACTGCTATGTGCTGTTATCATTGAATGTTCCCATACAATGGTGAAATTAGTTCTCTGTGTTTCATTCTAGAATTGCGCCGCTCGGGGTGGCTGCATGTTGGAGTAGCTTTTACTTTCATTCTGAGTTATTGCTTTTGAAAACTTTAATTACTCTTTTTCTTGATATAAATCGCTTTTTTCAGATGATTATTTACTCTGGTATTGGATGCTGTGCAGCTGGAAGGATTTTCATTGAAAGTTTGTTACTTTTGGGCATTTGTTATGATGTGTAACCATGGCAACAAGGTGTTTTTTTTTTTAACAACCAGGAGCAGCTGATTAACATCTCAAAAGTACCTCAACCACAGTCCCAAATCCCAAATGAGTTGAAATGGAGGCACCGTGGACGTCAACCTGGCCGGCAGTGCTCGAGTACCTGACCGCCGAGATACTGGAGCTGTTGAGAAACTCGGCTCGTGACAATGGGAGGACTGGGATCATCCCCCGGCACCTTCAGCTGTCTGTCTGGGGTGACGAGGAGCTCGGCAAACTGCTGGGAGGAGTGGCCATCGCTCAGGGAGAAGTTTTGCCCAGCATTCGGGCAGTCCTGCTGCCCAGGAGGACAGAAAGGTCTGCCGAATCTGAGAGCAAGCTGGATCCAGGTGGACGGATCTGTATTTGTGGCCAGATTCTTCTTACTCGCTTCAGGAGATCTTCCCTGCCCACAGCTTTGAGCGTCTATAACAAATGGTAAATGGAGCTTACTTATATATAGCGCCTTCCAGCCCCCTATGAGGGGCCCCAAAGCGCTTTACAGCACCAGCCATCCACCCATTCATACACACATTCATACACCGGTGGCGGTAGTCTGCCATGCAAGGCGCCAGCCAGTCCTACCGGGAGCAACTCAGGGTTAAGTGTCTTTCCCAGGGACACAACGACACATGGTGTGGGAACTCGGGATTCGAACCTCCAACCTTCCGATCGGGGGAGGACTGCCATTATCACTACGCCACAGCCGCCCCCTAACAACTCTTAATGAAACCAGGATGATGAGCTACGACAACATTTTGCTTCCATTTGGGATTAATAAAGTATTTTAAAATTTTAATTCATCCATCACACCCGAGGTACACCCAGGTGGAGCAGTGGGAAGCTAGGTAAGCACCCGGGGAGTAAATGGGGATTGGGTGTCTCGCTCAGGGTCACCATGACGTGAGAATGGCTGGTAGTCGAACTGCGACTTTCAGGTCCCCCTGTCGACTCCAGCCCATCTCGGCCCCTTACAAAAGCATTCTTCTTTTAGGCGGCACGGTGGCTCGGTTGGTAGAGCTGTTGCCTCTCAGTGAGAAGGTTGCTGGACCAAATCCCAGCCTGGGGCATTTCTGGTTGGAGTTTGCATGTTATCTCTGTGCATGTGTAGGTTTTCTCTAGGTACCCCCGTTTCCTCCCACACACCAAAAACATGCATTTCCTAATGTGTCTAATTTCATTACCGGTACTTTTTTGTCTGTCTAAGCAGATCTCACTTGTAAATGAGTCTTTGAGGCTTAATGTGACTTATCTGTCTAAATAAAGGTTGAATGAATTGTAGGGATATTGCAGCGGTCAGTTTACTGACTGTACAATATTCCAGATGAAAGATTTGAGTAGATTTTATCTGACACAAACTTATCATCAATATTCACGAGTTCTTTCTTTTTAGATTAATATCAATAATTCTGTGACTAGACCAGATGTAATTCACAGGAAACGTTAAACTTATGTTGGCACAGCAGGACTGGACCATTTATTTAACATAATTATAAATTACATCACAACATATTTACATGATCGATCAGTTTCCTATAACTAGCTGTTCACAGCTTAAAACTTAGGAACAACAGGACACAAGTTATCGATCTTATAATAACTTACATCTCTGCAGGCTTTTAACTTAGTTCTGGCTTAGAAAGATAAAAGTTTAAGAGGAGGATGGGAGAAAAGATGGAGGGAAGTCGTTATGACTTAGGGAAGGAATGAAATTCAACCAGGCTGACACTTTCCATGTGACTCTTCGGCTAAACACAGGTACGCTGGTAACATTGACGACTCTTTACCTGGCCAGACGGTCAGTCAAGAATGGAATCTCCTTGATGTCCGAGTGAGAGAGGCAGACCAGAGGTTACCTTTCAGCGTCTCCTGAGTCCACTCTGAATGGCAGCAAAGCGGCACGTCCTGGTTGGTTTTTCAGAGTAAAAGTGTTCTTGGGGGGAACACTCATTGTAGTCGAAGCTTAGAAGCTCAGGTGAGTTAACAACAGTCTTGTTGTTAGCTCTGCTGTTGAGACCAGACCCTTGACGCTTGGTCCAGGTCCCTAGCTTAAACAGAAAGTCATTTCATGTCAACTTCCTCACAGCAACTGAAGAGAGAAGTAAGATGTAAAGGTTTAAACTGAGACGTGACCCAGAAAACGTGTTATTTTCTGATTGGCCGAATGGCATCAGAAGTTGATGTGAGGATGACATCAACACGTTGAAAGGGAGTCAAAAGATTAGTTTGTCAGAAAGATAAAGTGTTAGTTTCAGATGTCAGCATTTTATGATAAAACTGATTCCTTTGCCTTAACACTTTAAGCAAAATACTGTTGGTTTGATTAAAAACAACGTCATTAAAGAGGAACTAAACCACGGTCTAAAAACGTGTTTACGGTAACCCCTATGGGTTGAACAGAGGGATTGCACCTTAATTTTCTTATTGGTCTAGGATTCTCACTGTGACATATTTTCTCACTCTGATGTCACAAAGGTGGTTCAAGCAGAGCCAATCCCCTGCAGAGATGAGAAGGTCCTGCAGCATTCATACCTTATATGGAAGTGCCACATTTCACTCCTGACAAACGGTTTCTTTTTTCTTTTTTTCCCCATTTTCTTGAGCCTTAGGTTTTGGATGGAATGGGTGGAATAGATAAATACATCTACATGTTTATCCTTTGTTGTTGCTTGGTGTATGTTGTTGGCTAGAGGTTTAATTTGTTTTAGGTTGTTGCTGGTGGAGGCGTGGACAAAAGCCCAACTCTACCTCCTCCCTTCCTTGTCTCTCGACACGCCCATTTTGAGGGTGATTTTGGATCTGCTTAGGGGAAGGAGTTACCATCTCAACCTGGGTTTAGTTCCTCTTTAAGCATCACATATGGGACCTATTAATGATAAAAGCAAAAACAGATATTATTCAATCTTGATTATTAAATAGGACAAAAACAAGAAGTCTCTGGGTGTAGATATTGTCCTGAGCTCAAACTAAAATGAGATAAACAGTGTCACTGAATCTTCACTGCAGGTTTGAGAAGAAAAATGAATAATGATCAACATTTTGAAATAACATTGGATTTCCAACTTGAATTAAACAGTTTGAATTAAACAGTCTTTGACTATCAAACATTGAATTCAATAATGCTTACTTAACACAAGGTTATTCATTAACACAAAATAAAGGAATAAGAGAGTCTCTTATGACTTATTGTGTTTTGATTCAAAATAATGTAATAAAATAGTGTTAATGTCTTTTTACTGAAAGTATCAGTGAAAAGGTGTCACTGGGACATATCAAAGAGACGAAGGTGTATCAGAGACCACCGTCTGGTTCACTACAGAATGTTAGGCTGATTGGTGACTCTAAATTGTCTCTAGGTGTGAGTGAGAGAATGGTTGTTTGTCTCTATGTGTCCCTGTGATGGACTGGAAACCTGTCCAGGGTGACACCCACCTAGCACAGGGACTGGTGGACAAGGGCACCAGTGACCCCCGTGACCCAAAAAGGAAGACGCAGGTAAAGATAATGGATGGATTCTTCTTTTACACTTGCCCTATTTAGTGAGATAAAAATTCTCATATGTGCTCGAGTTTAGAGTAAAAAACGTAATAAATAATAAAGTATGTGTTAATATTTAACAGAGTCAGAGGGGGTGAAAGAGATTTCAGGTGTTTGTCAAAGAAGAAATGCGCATTTGATATGCCCGAAGACCCCCACAGGTAAAGAAATAACCTTCCTGTTTGGTAAACAGTGTCATGTTTCTGAGCGAGCGCATATGCTGGGGTCCTGACCGAAAGAAGGCATTACGTCGCCCCGGCTTCGGTAAGTGCAGCGCATTAGACACACACGCCGTTTATGCTGCTATCTAAGTGCACACAGCTCCACTTCCACTGTGAAGACATCGCATCACTGCACACACAGACACACAAGCTGGTCTAACGTGACGTTCTGCTCTCAATGCACGCTCAAGTCACCGCGCACGTCTGCAGCATCGTGATGCAGCCTACAGCAAGATAAGTGAATAATTTAGAGAACAATGCTTCTAGAGTGTTCTCCGGCCAAATGACTCCGCTCCAACATCAAGGGGCACGTTGGTGCTGATGCAATCTGTGCGTGAATGAGGGGCGGACAAGCTCATGCAAAAAACAAACACAGGAAGCTTTTTTTTTTATCACGAAAGGGAAAACGTGGATCTGCTCTGCTTCATGACGGGAGAGGAGTTTGTGCCGAGTGATGCAAATAAGAAAAAAAAAGGGAATTAAATTTTAAAATAAATAAAAACAGATGGGATGACACCGGTGTCCTTCCCTCCTCTCAGTCAAGTCTGCCAGTCCTGTCAGCACATCTCTCCCTCCATTGATCCCCCCACCTTCCTCACTCATTACCACTCTTCTCTCCTCGCTCATCTTCTTCACTGTGCAGCTCTGTTGAGACACAATATATTTGCTGGGAAATGGGACTGGTCGCGCTCACACAAAGCCCCCGTCTCTGTCTTATTTTTCTGATAAATATGAACGTCAAGGGCGAGCAGACTGAAGGACGCCGTTTCCAGACACGTGTCACTTTGAAGATGCTGCCTAAAAACAACCCACTGCTCATTTGAGGATCTAAAAATAGACATAAAAAGCAGCAGCATCACTTTCAAATCATATTTCTTCTACTGTGCCTTCTTTCTTTAGCTCTTCTGTTTCTTTTTCAAATACTTCCTCGCCTCCGTCTTTCCTTACTCTTCGTCCTCTATGCTACACCTCCTCCATGCATCCTCTTTAGGTCAATTAAGCGAACTGATCGAGTTGAAAGTGTACGTCAAAGGCTGAAGGGAGGTGAGGAGACAGAGAGGCAGTCATAAACTTTATGAATGCAAGACATGAAAGGAGGCAAAGTGAGACGGAGGAGAAAGATTAAAGAAACGGCAAAAAAATGGACAGATTGCACCTAATCCATGGGAATCTCACTTTTTCCCTTTTGTTTTGCCCTTGCTGACTCCAAGTATCTCCAGTATTTTTCCATAGTAGTTTTTGCAAATGGGCCAAGAAGAAAAGAATATTCTAGCAACAACAACGAAAAAGGGAACTGTGAGGGTTTGGTCCAAGAATTTCAGCAGTGAGGCAGGCAAAAAAAAAAGCTTCAGGACTGGAGTCAAATTCGTCCTGTTTGCACTTACTGTGCCAGCACTCTTCGAGAACAAAGACAAGGCACAAAGCGATGCCACTAAATGAAAGAGCCTGGAGACAAACCGAACTTGGACTCAGCAGCAGAACCACTGATGAACCAGTGACCTTACAGAGGTCACACTCCAGGACTGCGACCTACAGAGAATAAAATTATCAACCCTGGGTCAGTTTACTTGCAGTAACATTACATATATGTTCCAGGGGTGGGTGACAGGATAACGTTTATTTTTTTTAGGGATTTGACTAGAGTTATCTAAACATTGTCCATCTATACTGCAAGTTTTAGACATTCCTCTGGTTTGACACATGTGATTTGAATGGATGTGCCATTAACAGGCTTCTGCAGAACTTGAAGACCTGATGAAAAGCAGGGAAACATCTAGGATAGCGGTGCTTGAGGAACAGGATTTGGCACCACCGCTTAGACTGGTCTGCCAAAACAGAGCTTGTTAGAACTTGCCGTATAAATGATCCATCGGTTGTTGCACCCAATGAGTTCCACGATGTGGAAAACATGGAACGAATCGCAGAATTGGACTTTTACAAGTTTTGGTCAAAATGCTGTAGAATTTGTTGATAAGTAGATTTTTCTAAGCATACTCCTGGAAAACTGTGCCGAGTGTTTGTACAACACTTGTGCAAATGAACCAAACATGTAAACTCTGTGTGATTCCAAGTAAAAATTAGTGTAGATTCCTCACAATTTTGCGTCTCTAACTTGTCGCAGCTCATGGTGGAGTTGCATTCGGGCCCAAAAAACCAACCCAACCTGGCCCCAGCCTGTAGCCATAATTTCTGACCCCATCTGACCAGACAAATCAACAGTAATTACAGGTACGAACCTGAACCCCCCAACATTTTTAATTAAGCTTCGACAGGTTATATACGTTAACAACAGTTGGCGAACGCAAGTGGTTGAATAAAAGGGGCAGAAGATCGGAGCTGAGGGGGTGTTTGTCCTTTCATGGCCGTCAAAGAGCATTAAATCCCTGCTTCTGCCTGCATTTTGCATTATTCAGACATGGACCCTGCTCTGACATGTCAGATATTTTGAGATCTTATCTGTTTGGGTCGTCAGCCACGCAAGTCTGCTGAGTGCAGCGGCTAAACGTCCATTTGAACGATGGATCACTTCCTGTCAGTACAGGTAGTCCCATCTGAAGCTGAACTTTATTTTCCACTTTCAAGGCCGGTCAGGCGTGATGGTAGAATGTAAAGTGCTATGTGTTGTCATCATTGTATGTTCCCATACAATGGCAGAATTGGTTATCTGCGTTTAACCCATCACACCTGGGATACAGACAGGTGGAGTAGCAAGAGATGGATTGGGAGGGTGTAATCAGTAATGAGGGCATAGATTTTGTCAATCGTGGTGTAAAGGAGTTGAGTCGAAAGGTAGAGCTCTCAATTTACTGGTCTGACTACATTCAACCCTCACCTGTGGTCATGTTTGGATCAAAGTTCCAAGATACAAGCAGCCAAAATGAGCTTCCTTCATAGGGTGGTCAGGCTCAGCCTTAGAAAGAAGGCAAGGAGCTCCATCACCCGGGGTTAGCTCGGACTAAAGCTGCTGTTTCTTGTACAAAAGGAGTCCGGCATCTGATTAGGATACCTCCTGGATGTCCCCCATTGGATGTTTTCCTGGCATGCCCCACTAGCAGGAGACCCCAGGGAAGACCCAGAACACACCGGAGGGATTTTATATCCTCTCTGGTCTGTGAACATTTTGGGATTCCCCAGGAGGAGCTGGAGAGTGTAGCTCTCCTGAACCTGTTGCCTCTGCGACCTGACTACACGAAGACATTGATGAAGAGTCTTGAATGTTTTGGGTACGAACTGATTAGCTTTGACAATTTGAAACCTTCTCAAGATGCTACCCAAACACAAAACCTTGGTTGAATGCAGAAGTTCGCACCCTGCTGGCAGCCAGGAACACTGCCTTCAAGTAAGGAGACTCAGAAAAGCTGAGGAAGACAATGATAGAGCTGGTTGCTGGCATTAAGAGGGCCAAAGCCAAATATGCACAGAGGATTGAGGGTCAGTTTACCTCACAAGACCCACAGAGCATGTGGAGAGGCATCAAGTGCATAACAGACAAAAAAAAGAGTGAACAATGCCCCAAAGATCCATCTCTGCCTGATGCCCTCAACAAGTTTTATGCACGCTTTGAAGACCCAAACAGACCACCCAGCACCAGACTTACCTCACCACCAGATGAAAAGCATCTCAGCGTAACCGTAGCAGAAGTGAGGAGTAGTCTCAGGAGGATCAACCCTAACAAAGCAACCGGTCCAGACAACATCCCCGGGAAAGTGTTGAAAGAATGTGCTGATCAGCTCTGCGATGTGCTGACCGACATCTTTAACACCTCACTTGCCCTGGAGACAGTTCCCACCTGTCTGAAGACCGCCACCATCATCCCAGTCCCAAAAAGCTCCACAGTGACTGGTCTGAATGACTATCGGCCAGTGGCCCTCAACCCGATAGTCGCGAAATGCTTTGAAAAACTGGTCATGACCCACATCAAAACAACCATCGACATCAACGAGGACCCTCATCAGTATGCATACCGTGAGAACAGATCAACAGAGGATGCCATCTCCTTCGTGGTCCACACTGCTCTCACCCACCTGGAACAGAAGGACTCATACGTCCGTATGCTCTTTGTGGACTTCACATTTGCCTTCAACACCATGATCCCCCAAACTCTGATGGACAAACTATCCACACTAGGACTGGGCCCCTCCATTTGTAACTGGGTACTGGACTTTTTAACAAACAGACCTCAGTCAGTGAGGATCCACAACTTCTCCTCCACCATGCTGATAAAACAAAAGGGATGTTTTTTTCAAATAGGAAGGCGGTTCCAGCAGATCCTCCTCTGATTTTATCTTCAAATGGTGTCCCTATTGAGTTTGTTGATTCCTATAAATATCTGGGTATCCTGATTGATTCACATCTCTCTTTTAAACTCCACGTGGAAAACCTAGTGAAGAAACTGAAAGTTAAACTGGGTTTCTTTTTCAGAAACAGATCATGTCTATCACTGAATGTTAGGAAACGCCTTGTATCTGTAGCCGTGTTTCCATCAAGGTTTCTAGGTGCGCATTTTGAAGTATCGCAGCAGAAAAGCTTAATGGAAACGGCAAAATACGAAGTTACTTTCTGAAATTCGCCAAAAAGTTTATACGCTCGCTTGAGGTGGTTTTTGGGAGCTGCGAAACCGAGCAGCTGCGCAAAACGACAGATGGAAACACATTTGCCGACTCGTGCTGCCGTAGCGCACATTCACGTCACGTGACTGATCAGCTGTTTCCGCTCCGAACAACATGTAACTCGCTAAAACTAGTTGGCATGACAGAATAAATACAACTCGCCCGACAGCAGCACGTACCTGAAATATTCTCCCCATTTTGACGAGATGTGTGACCGGGTTCTGTTTTCAACCGCTACTTCCTGTTTACTCTCTGGTCTACTGTAGACATGCGCAGTGCTGACGTCTGACGTAATGACGCTGACGTCTGACGTAATGACGCTGTGCGCGGCTTGGAAAAAGCGCTTCAAGCCAGTAGATGGAAACACTTATGCTCTGCATTAATTTGTATTTACATATTTGCGAGGTAGCTCAAAATTCGAAATGAAAATGGATGGAAACAGGGCTTGTGACTTTCCTTCCCTCCATTGATTACGGTGACATTCTCTACATGAATGCTCCTACAAGCACCCTGCGGATGTTGGATGTTGTCTATCATGGTGCACTAAGATTCATAACTGGCTGTGATTATCGTACCCACCACTGCACCCTGTATTCACTGGTTAACTGGACATCATTAACCTCACGCAGACTCTTCCACTGGTACATTTTCATCTTTAAATCACTTCTTGGTCTGCTGCCCTCATACATCTCCTCCTACATGTCTTTACGTGAGTGCAGCTACAGTGTGCGCTCTCAGGACATGATTACCTGCAGTGTTCCGTCAGTGAGGACTGAACTTGGAAAAAGGGCCTTCTCCTACTCCGCTCCTGCTTCATGGAATATCTTACAAAAAGATCTGAAGCTCTCGACCTTGACTTCTCTAAATGGTTTTCAGAATCTGTTGGAATCCTGGCAAAAACCAATGCAGATTTGTTCCTGTCTTTGATTTTATACGTCTACCTTATAATGTTTTGCTAGTTTTTTGATACTTTGTTAAAAAAAAAAAAAAAATTTCTTTTGTTTTTTTCTCTCTTTTGTTTTCTATTGTTTATTGTTTGTTTGTTTATTGTTTAAGGAAATTCTACCACTGCTGTTCATTGTTCTTTAGTTTTAGCAGGTCGCTTTCGTAAATGAGCCCATGAGGTTCAAAAGATTTACCTGACTAAATAAAGGTTGAATGAATGAATAACCCTAAGCACTGACTCTCCGCAAGGATGTGTGCTGAGCCCTCTCCTGTTCACTCTGCTCACATATGATTGTGCAGCCACCCATCCAGGTTGTCATATTGTAAAGTTTGCAGATGACACAGTTGTGGTGGGATGCATCACAAACAATGATGAGTCCAGCTACAGGCAGGAGGTGGAACACCTGGAGAGCTGGTGCAAAGAGAATAACCTTCACATGAATGTGAAGAAGACAAAGGAGATGATTGTGGACTTCAGAAGGAACAAACACACCCACACCCCACTGAACATAAGTGGATCTGCGGTGGAAGTGGTCTCCAGCTACAAGTACTTGGGTGTACACATGAATGATAACCTCAGCTGGAGCAACAACACCACCAGCCTGATCAAGAAAGGTCATCAGAGACTCTACTTCCTCAGACGGCTGAGACGAGCTGGTCTGAGTAGCCCAGTCCTCACCTCCTTCTACAGGTGTGCAGTGGAGAGCATCCTGTGCTCCAGCATCAACGTGTGGCATGGAGGCTGCACAGCTGCAGAAAGAAAAGCTTTGCAGAGAGTGGTGAAGGCTGCACAGAAGTCTGTTGGAGTCAGTCTCCCCACCATCACAGACATCTACACCTCCAGATGCAGGAAGAGAGCCACCTGCATCATGAAAGACCCCACTCACCCAGCACACACACTCTTTGCCCCACTCCCCTCAGGACGGAGGTTGAGGAGCATCAAATGTAGAACCACTAGACTGAGGAACAGCTTCTACCCTGAGGCTGTTAGACTCATGAATAAATAAATAATCAGAATAATCACTGCAAAATATCACATCATGATAATGCTGATCTGTTTCTTGTTGCTGTGTTCATTCGTGACCATCTGCTCATACAGACTCAAGTTCGTGCTGCTGTTTGTAATGATGTTTTTCTATTACATTAGTGCTTAGTGTATTTTTTTTTTAGTTGATGTTTTTCTTAGTTCATATCTTAGATCTTATTACTGTTTTTCTTTTACTTTTTATTGTTGAATATAACTGGGACCCTGTGTACATAATCTCGTTTCATCACATGTGCCACATGCGGTGCAAATGACAATAAAGATTCTCTGACTCTCTGACTCTGATTCTGGCCTCCATGCTCTTGGGTAATAATTTCTGGCTCCTGAGTGGCTCTTCATATTTACCTGAAATTAGAAAATAACTGGGAATTTAAATAAAAAAAGTAAATACATGTATAGTTTCCATTACAAAACCCTCTCTTTAGAAAGGCCCGTTTCTGAGAGTTATTTTTTCAACTTTTCAAATATCAAAGATAAACCCTGGTGTACTTGGCATTATTATATAAAAAATCACAGCTTAATATCAAAAGTATTACGGTATATTCATTTTTGTCTTAAATCTAGACGTGGTGGGTTGATACATTACCAATTCCATAATTTTTTGCAATTGTCATGGAAACAGCTGACAGTAGTCCAGAATTAAATTTTAATCACAGTCTCTGATTGTAGACCAGCATTTCACAGCTGTGCGAGGACTCTCTGCGAGCTGCTGCTAGGCTTTAGGTATCTTAGCGTCACGCTACGAATGCTAGGCCTTTTCCCAGAAAGCCATATAAGCTGTCAAAATATGCAATCCTCTAATGTTTTATAGTTTCAAATTATTATTTTTTTTGCTTCAAACACAATTTTTACATCTGTAAAAGATTGTTTTGGGGTTAATTTAACTCAAAGTCATCAAGGTTGTTGCAATAGTTCGAAGACAGCAAATAGAACCATGACTTATTTTAACGCTCTCTACCACGGCCCTCGTTCTTACAGCTTTTAGTTGCCATTTCTGTTCAGATCGGGGTGGGCAACATTTAGTCCTCCAACATATTTGTAGCAATTGAAAGGCCACATAAAGAATTGGAAAATAAATTTTATTTAGGACGGAAAGGAAGACTTTTTCAGGCTTTTTGTGCTCGATAAAAACAAATGTCTTCCGAATACTCGTTAAGACATAACTTCTGTAAACTGGCTCAATGAAATAATATTTGTTAGCGTAAATAAGAAAATAATAGTAATAAAGGTATAGGTTTGTGCCAAAACGGGTGTACTCATTGTTCAAATGCAAACAAATTGTAATTGTTGGCAACAAAACATGACTGCCTATTTCCCTCATGGATTACAAATTATGCGGTAAACACTTTGTAGTAAATGATGCATATTTAGTGATTTTTTTAATTTATTTTTTATCCCAGATGAAACAAAAAGATCTACCGGTAATCAAAAACACTAGTATTTGACAGCTTTTATGGATCAGCTGTTCTGGGTGTAGATTTCACAACAAACCCGTGCTGCATGTTAAGCACATAAATAATTCTGCCATTCTGCTCACCTGTACACTTGAAAAATTAAAGTCTGTGCAACAAGCAGATTATTTCCACGCATCCCTTTGTGTTTCAAGGGCCTAATAGACTTGCTCTCTCCCACTCAGGCTCTCGGCGTGAACTGATTCAGCTGGTTAGGTGTGACTGAAGCAGCTATAATTAGCAGTCCTCGTGTGTGGGTGGCAAATGAGGTGGAGAAGAGAGAAAAATATGCTGCTGATGCCTGCAGAGCACCGCCATTAATATGATTCCCTTTTATCGGAATTGGATTGAGTCATTTGAGGATGTCAGGTTGTACCTATAACTGTGCTGCAATGACAAATAAATTATTAGCTCTTACAGTAGCGTTAATCATCATACGCTCACACTACAGACATTATTCCTTCATCTTTTACTGCAGGGTGATTCAACAAAACTGCTCAGGGGCCACAGTTACTGACAGCCAGCAGCTAAGGGGCCAGACATCCAGCAATTAAAGTCATTATGTAAATAAACCAAGTATTACAATGATCCGTTAACTTTTAAACAGGTTTAATTTGATGCATTGAATCACTCTGCATGTTTCAATGAAATTGAATTGTATTGCATGAATACATGCAATAAATATAACCCAAAAGTGTAATTCAAAGAAATTACATTTTAAGAGTTATTTCCTTGCAATAAAAGTACCGGGTAGTGATAGTCTAATGTGAAGCAATATTCAAAACAAAAGTGACACACTATGACTCCTATTTAACACCAATATTATTCTGCCATCTCTGACTTGTCAAATCTTTACGCTTTTCAAAATAAAAACAAAATGTTGATGTTTTTTAAGAGCAACTGAACCGGAGCAACCAAATTACTACCGAAGTTTAAATTATTTTTTTTTACCGGAGCAACCGAATTACTACCGGAGTAAAAAAAGTTTTTTAAATAAATAAGTAGTAAATAGTAAATACATTTTTTACCAGAGCAACCGAATTACTACCGGAGTAAATAATTTTTTTACTGGAGCAACCGAATTACTACCGGAGTAAATAATTTTTTTGACCGGAGCAACTGAACCGAAGCAATTACCTGAGTGACCGGCATGTTACTGCTCCAGGTGGGTCCATTAAGGACCAGTTCTTATTTACAATAAAATGGCTGCACAGACCAGTTCTTCCTCAGACGGTTAAAAAAGCACAGGTGAAGCGTTCACGTTCCTCTCAGGTGTGAGCTTAGAGCAGAACCCAAAGAGGCAGAGCAGAACTCAGCTGGGTTGAAAGCGAGTGTGATGCAAATGGAACGTCTCTTTTGTGTAATTTACTAAAAAGAGTTAACTCACTTAATCGATCCCATTTGTAAACTATTTTTAAACTAACTACAAAGCTGCTGCGTGTCATTGTCAATATTCCCCCAGTAATGAATCTGTTGTTTAATCTGGCTCGCAGGCATTCACACACTGACATGATCAGTTTATCAGAACTCCACACAGCAGAAGAGAAAGAGCGTGCAGCCCTTTGACTCACGTCTAATTTAATTTAATTCTGATAATTAAACATTATTAACACCAAAACACAGATATTTGTAGACCCCAGATTAAAGCAAAGATGTGTGTTGCTGTTTAACTTTGTTATTTTCGCCCAAACTCACAAAGTTCTCTCAGTGAGAGCCCTAGAGAGACTGTGTGAGCTGCAAAGCATGCTGGGTAGCCTTGTGGAAATTACCAGCGCTGGTGATGGAATGGATGGAACCATCCAGAGGACCTCACTTAACTTTGTTGGATTTTTCTACCTGGATTACTGAGCATGAATCAGAATATTCTGAACCGCTTTGGCCACGACTGCCTCAAACGAGTCGGCGGGGGAGAGGGCGGACTCCAGAAACCATCTTAGCACCATCTAACTGGTTGACCCAGTATGTAAAGGTGCTTTTAAGGCGGAGTTTGTTGTGGCTCCTCGAACTGATCAAGTGTTTTGGATGAAAGATGAAATGTTTCAACAAAAAGAAACTGTCCAGAGGACCTGACTCAACTGTGCAATGTTTCTGAGTGTGGAGCTGGGTTGTCCTTGTTAAAGTCCTGTTCACGTTTGCATTGGTACTGATGCTGAAGTCTCCGTTATTGGCTGTAAACTGACACCTTGAGTCAGAGGTTGTTCCCGGTACGTATAAGGGGGAAAAATACTGAGTGGTTGAGCAGTGAGTATCCTCACTGAAGAATGAAGTCACAGGGTGATGCCTGGCCTGGCCTTGAGCAAGTCAATGCTTTCAGTGAGGAGGGGGGCTTTTTAAAAAGTGCTTATCTGTAAGCTAGTGAAAATGTTGAAAATAGAGATGAGCACATAACAGGTTTTTCTCTACAAAATGTTTGCCATTTCAAAAAGTTTTAAGGTCTAACTCACATTGTTTTTTCCCTCTTTCTTTCTTCTCTATGGGCCCCCACATACTCGGGCATACTGCGCATAGTCCGTGAGCCATACGGACTCCACGCGTAGTGTCTGCAGACGGTTGAGACTTCATACTTGGGCGTACAGATTTTAATTCTCTCATGACAAATTACTTCAGTCAAGGCGTCAATGGACGAAGAGGAAGAGATCTCTTGCCTCTTGGCAAACGAACAAAAGAAAAGAAGGTAGAACATGAAGTCCATTTAGCAAGAAACATTTGGAATATTTTCGAATGGATTCTAGCAAGTTCGATGAGTTAGTTGGGCGCTTAGCCCCGTTTCTTCACCCCCAGGGCAGCCAGAGTACAGAGTACGTAAAATATGATCTATGCATGGACATGGCCTGCGGACATCCGCTTCAAGTCCGCGTTGAGTCCACCTCGAATACACGCGGACCTCTGCGGAGTGAAGTACACCTGAGTATGTGGGGGCCTTATTAATGAACTCATCAGCTGGCCAGACTTGAGTCACCAGACTTAAGACTGCCAGTTGTATAGAAGGATTTCACTCAGGACTTTCCTATTTGGACTCCCCAGACTCTGTCAGAAATAACCCCCCATAAACAGAAGGTTCTCATCCACATTAATGAGGTGAAGGAGAAACTCCGGTCCCAGCAGGCTGCTATGTACTGGGTAGGCGATTCTGTTGGGAGGGTGGGCTGCCCTCCTTCATGGTAAGGGAAACATGGCTCTGAGTTGGGATACATCTCATCTCCACGACTGGGTGCTGTCATTAGTGGACCAAATACAGTATGTGACCAATGGCGTCAAAATGAGTTCCATAAGGTTTTGCAATACGAGTTATTTTCATATTCTCCATTTCCAAAACTTCAAATTGATGTGTAGTTTATTGAAATCTGCCAGTTTATCATCTAGCCTGACAGCAAGCCAGTTTTCATACCAGAGTGTTAAACCAAGACCATCCTATGTTGAGAAATAATGAAGGTGCAGCCTTGAACGTAACGTTATGCCAAACGTCTCCATCAAGAGTTTGTCTTGTGAATGACTCAGCTACTTATTATTCTTTCAGCTTTTCCCTCTTCAGGAGTCTCTGCAGTGAGCCATCCTCTTCCATCTCACTCTGTCCTCACTTCAACTACCTCCATGTCCTCTCTAACTGCATCCATATATCTCCTCTTTTGTCTTTTTCCTGGCAGCTGCATTTCTAACATCCTTCTATCAATATACCCACTGTCCCTCCTCTGGACATGTGCAAACCATCTCAGTCTGGCCTCTCTAACTTTATCTCCCAGTTGTTCAACATGTGCTGTACCTCTGATGATCTCATTCCTGATCTTATCCATCCTTGTCGCTCCTAAGCAGAGCCTTAACATCTTCATTTCTGCCATTTCCAGTTCTTTCTCCTGTCATTTTGTCAATGACACTGTCTCCAGACATACAACATAGCTGGTCTCACCACTGTCTTGTAAACTTTTACTTTCATCTTAGCTAACACTCTTTTGTCACAAATCACTCCTGAAACTTTTCTCCATCCACGCCATCCTGACTGGACTCTCTTTTTCACCTCTTTACCACACTCTTCATTTTCCAGGACAGTGGACCCCAAATACTTGAAGTCCTGCACCTTTGTGACCTCTGCTCCTTGTAGCCTCACTGTTCCACCCGTCTCCCTCTCATTCACACATGTACTTTGTCTTACTTCGGCTGACTTTCATTCCTCTTCTTTCAAGTGCATACCTCCACCTCTTCAAGTTCTTTTCCACCTGGTCCCTGTTCTCACCACAGATCACAATGTCGTCTGCAAACATCATACTGTAGTCCACTGGGATTCCTGCCTGATCTCATCATTCCTGAATGACTCTCAGCTACTACCACATGAAATTTTCTATTTGACTGAGTTGGCAGTTTTTGTGTCTGCTACAACTGGTTCGTTGTGGCGACCATCTTCTCTTTGATCGTCTCCACAAGTTATTTAGTTGTCCAAATACATGCAATAGCCATTTCCTGAAGGTTTCTATAAAAATCCATCCATCAGTTCATGAGATATTTTGCTAACAGACAAAAAGGTATCAGATTCAACATTTAGTTTTAAGCAAAAATGTTACACGAGTAGCACTTGAAGCTTGTTGTGAATTACTTAAATACAGTACAACCACACGAAATGTTAGCAAAATATCTGTGAAACAACTACAGTATATAATATCCATTCTTGTGCATTCAGCTGACGGTGGCGGCCATATTCAATTGGATTAGTTAATAACTTGAAGATACAATGATAATCACTTCCATGTAAAATTGTGGTGACAGAAAGAAACGTGTGAATCAAATTAGCCATTTCAACGTCAATCGCGCGGCCCTGCCTGATTTGTAATTGCACTCGTGTGAGCCCAGGAGCGCACTCCTCGAGGATCAGAGAGCAAATAAAGTTAATGGAGTTATGAGTGCGTAAGAGGCTGGGAGGCAAGAAGTAGAGAGATACCGGCAGTTCAACTCCACAAGGCAAATCTGAAACAGGAAGGAGATCAGGAGGGGAGGCTGAGGGAGTAATGGAGGCAGGAAACAGATGGAGGCTGAAATCATTGCATTACGTCGCGCTGCCTGCAGAGAGGGCGTCAATAAAGAGTGAGGAGAGCGTTGGAATAAACTGAAAGGCATCAGTTAACGAGCTAACTCCATATTATGTCTTTAAATTACCGGCACGCGAGTACTACAGTCTATGTTCTTGTCATTAGTCTTAGGTTGCAGAAAAACAAGTTAGTCCTACTTAGACTGGGAAAGGAAACTGTTTTGCTCTGAAGACGAGATGTTCAAAGCTGATAAATACAAAGAGCACAAGAAATGTGGTTAGAGATAATTGTGTTTATTTTGAGCAGCTACTGAATAGTTAGTTGGTTGTATCTGTGAGGGTTAAATCCCAGTGTTGTCCGAGCTGGAAAACAAGTTAGACACAAACTGGTGCAGCTGAGCTTTCTGTCCAGCTTTGCCCCACTCCATGAGCTCATGGCTTTAGCAGCGCTCTACCTGCTGTCTTTACAAAACCGTTTTGTCGTTTCTTAAAGAAACGGTTTTATTGCACCGTTGCTACATTTGTGACCCCTGCTGTCAAAATGAGCTGGAAGGAGCACGAGCTGTGGAGCAAAAAAAAAAAAGAACAAGGAAAATGTGAAAATTTGACAGTTGAAATCAATGGTGTCTCCATAAATGGTTTAACGGGAGGTATGTGGGGCCCACTGAAAATACTGGGGTGGCACCAAAATCAAAAGCCAGATCACTGGAGTGGAGTTTGCATGTTCTCTCCGTGCATGTGTGGGTTTTCTCCAGGTACTCCAGTTTCCTCCCACAGACCAAAAACATGCATTTTGGGCTGATTGGCAACTCTAAATTGTCCCTAGGTGTGAGAGTGAATGGTTTGTCTTGTTTGTCTCTATAGCTGTGTTTCCATCCATTTTCATTTCGATTTTTGAGCTAATTTTTGAAATCTCGCAAATATGTAAATACAAATTAATGCGAAGCAGAAGTGTTTCCATCTGCTGGCTTGAAGCGCATCTACCAAGCCACGCACAGCGTCATTACGTCAGACGTCAGCGTCATTACGTCAGACGTCAGCACTGCGCATGTCTACAGTAAACAGGAAGTAGCAGTTGAAAACAGAACCTGGCCACACATCTCGTCAAAAAGGAGAGAATATTTCAGGTACGTGTTGCTATCGGTCGAGTTGTATTTATTCTGTCATACAAACTAGTTTTAGCGATGTTACATGTTGTCCGGAGCGGAAACAGCTGATCAGTCACGTGACGTGAATGTTCGCTTCGGCAGCACGAGTCGGCAAATGTGTTTCCATCTGTCGCTGTGCGCATCTGCTCATTTTCGAACATCCCAAAAACCACCTCAAGCGAGCGTATAAACTTTTTGGCGAACTTGAGAAAGTAAATACGGATTTTGCCGTTTCCATTAAGCTTTTCTGCTGCGATACTTCAAAATGCGCACCTAGAAACCTTGATGGAAACACGGCTTATGTGTCCCTGTGATGGACTGGAGACCTGTCCAGGATGTACACCACCTCTCGCAGTCACTGCTGGATATGGGCACCAGTGACCCCCGTGACCCAAAAAGGAAGAAGTGAGTTCTATTGGTCTTAAATAGCTAAGAGGAATTACAATTTACACCAAGCAAAGTCCAACAAAGTTCAGTCAGGTCATCTGAACAGTTTATTTTATTTTTGCTGAGACTTTTCGTCCTTCATCCAAAAGGACTTCATCAATCCGAGGAGCCACAACAAACTGAGTCCCACATGCAGCACACTCACATAACGGTAGTTCAATGGGACTAACCTGTATAAATAAAGGTTGAATAAATAGTGGACCAACCAGCTTGTTGGTGATAAGATGGTTTCTGGGGCCCGCTCTCTCCCCCGTCGACTCCTCTGAGGCAGCCATAAACAAAGAAACAGTCCAGATGACCTGACTGAACTTTGTTGGATTGTTTACCTGGATTATTGAGAATGAACTTTGATGTTCTGAACCACTTTGGCCGTGGCTGCCTCAGAGGAGTCGACGGGGGAGAGAGCAGGCCCCAGAAACCATCTCATCACCAGCAAACTGGTTGATCCACTATGTGGGTGTGCTGCTTGTGGGATTCAGTTTGTTTGTGGCTCCTCGGATTGATGAAGTCCTTTGGATGAAGGACGAAACGTTTCAACAACAAAAAGAAACCGGCGTCCAGATGACCTGACTGAACGTGAACATTGTTGGATTTTCTGGGTTATTGAGAATGAATTTGATGATACACCAAGCAAATGGGACTCAAAGAACAAAAATGTGTGACTGAAAGGGGGCAGTCAGGGGAGGGGTGTTCACTGGTCCCCTCTTCATGGCTGCCCTGATTCAAATGTGCTTCAAAATGAGTCCATCAAGTCCAAGTAACTAAAATAGCCTTATGAACTTACCTTTAAAGCTTAAGTCTGTAAGTTTCAGTAGAACGCAGGACAGAAAATTTTTCAACAGGGAAATCATTCTGGCCCCTCCCCCTCAGAGCCATTTGAAATTTGAGATGAGTTGTTCATTTTTTTCATTATTACTTATACTGTAAATAATTATTGTTTGAAATGATTTTTTTTAATTTCAAAAAGGGGCAGACATAATAAGATATTTTCTTCTTCTGCCGCTTTTCATTTTATATTTTCTTTTTTATACAAGAAACATGTGTTTGTTGTGTGTTCTTTTTTTAATAAAATGAATAAATAAATAAATGAAATGAAATATATGGCTCTGCTTCCCCTTGCTCTCGCTGAAATTCAGCTCCGCCTCCACTGCATGTCCTGTCGCAGCCGCTGAGATTTTCTGTGTTTATATGTTAATACTGTAAAACGTTCTAAAAAATAAAATAAAAACATGGAGCGCTGGTCCAGCACACCAGAACACCAGGAAATCTGCAGAGCCTCGCGCAGCCACGTTGAACCCGAGTTTAATTCGCTCGTGACAAATTCATTCATTTCCTCATTTCAGTCATGGAGTCAGCGGAGGAGGAAGCGATCACTTGACTTTTGGCAAAAAAACAAAAGAAAAGTCCAGATCAGGGATGAAGAAGGGGAATTTAATACATTTGTGTCACATACAAAACAGTTTTGCATCGCTTTGCAATCCTTTGAACGAGAACGTGCGCGGCCGCTGGGGCTGGGACAGGCGGGGGCGTGAGAAGCTCTGTTTTTATTGGCTGGTTAAAAACTCTGTTTTTATTGGCTGGTTAACGGCGGGTCACTGTGGGTTTTTAGAAATGCTTTTAGTAACACCTGGAGAAGCAAGGGGACTATAGTTTTTTTCAGAGATTACAGTATTTTCTGGTGTATAGGTCGCACCTGTGTATAGGTCGCATTGTCCAATTATCACCAATAGATTGGAAAAATCCCTAGATAGGTCGCACTGGTGTATAGGTCGCACCTACGTTTAGCTCTGCTGCAAATGTCTGCCACAGGAGCGCACAGCAAGGCTTTTAAGAAGATTAACACTTAAAAACAATTATTTGTTTGATAAAAATTATAGCAAATATATGTCTGAGCTGAACTTTTCCTTAATAAATGAACGTAATTGTGAAATGAGCTGGATTTAAAAATTTGTTTCACCGAAAGTGATAACAAGCCATATATAGGTCGCACCTGAGTATAGGTCGCAGGCCTTGAAAAAACCATAAAAAGGTGCGACCTATATACCGGAAAATACGGTACTTGTCTAACATCAGTCTGTCAGGAGATAGTGACAGAGTGAAGAAATATGTTAAAAACATATTTTTAGAAAACTTACAGACTGCAGCTTTAAATCAAAACTTTTCAAACAGTTATGTTTATGAAAGAACTTTTAATTCTAATCCTTTAAGTTCCTTTTAACACAGACCCTTTTCTATGCTGGAAATCCTTTTGTATATTTGGCCCATTGTGAAGCTTAGGTGTTCCCCCCATTTTAATCGTAGAGCTGATTTCCTATTGACCTCACTCCAGAACAGTAAAAATCCAGTTTTCAAACGTGACACGCTCGTACACAAAACTAACTTGTTGCCAGGCCGGCGGTTAAATCATCGGCAACTTATAGGCTGGCGGTTAAATCATCAAACTACAAATCATTATGAAGCTTTTCACATGGAGAATTTACATATATAAGTACCGTACTTTCCGCCCTATATGTCGCATTAGTCCAATTATGTCCAATAAAGTGGAAAAATCCATAAACGTGTCGCACCTCCGTATACGTCGCATCTATTATGCGTCACCACTGACGCGTCGCGTATGTTACGCATCACCGCAAATGGCCACAGGAGCGTGCACGGTAGGACTTTAACAAGGTTAACACTTAAAAACAATTATTTGTTTGCTGAAAATTATAGCAAAGATGTGTCTGAGCCCAACTTTTCCTTAATAAATGCACGTAATGTTCAAATCAGCTGAATTTTAAAAAATAGTTTCGCTACGTTGGTGCTGCGAACCGTGCACGCGCAGCGAGCGGATACGCTTCATTTCTTTAGATTCAACAAGATAAACAGCTAAAAAATATATTTGTTTGCTGACATTATAGTAAAAGTGTTTCTGAGCTTAACTTTTCCTTAATAAATTCACATAATCATCAAATCAGCTGAATTTAAATTGTTTCGCTTTGACGTCTTCCAAACAGTCGTGCGCGCTGCAAAAATTATAAATAAATATAATTTTGGCTCAAACATCTCCTAAAGATAACTTGTTGTAAATGTCCATCCAGTGATTACTTTCTGTAAGTTTCATCAAAATCTGTCCTGTGGTTCTTAAGCTATTTTGCTAACAAACACTGAGGTAACAGTAGTTCATACCTCCAGAGAGCAGGAGGCCGTGCTGCGACAGAGTGAGTCCGAGCAGAGGAGGCTTCTGTCGGACACATGAGCTGGGAACGGTCGGTGGACTCTAAGCGGCCGAAAGTGGTACGGCTCCATTTTTTTTTGTCCGAATGAATGGAAACTGTCATATCTCAGCCAAAAGTTGGTCTAAAAATATGGAGGGGGGGGGGAATCCCTAAATATGTTGCTTCGCCCCATAAGTCGCAGGACATGAAAATTAGTTAAAAAACTGCAACTTATAGGTCAGAAAATACGGTACTCAGTGTTGATACATTTCTTCTCGTGACTCTTTTTGCTGACACACGTCACAAATGATACCAATGTTGATACATTTACTAAGTTCTACTCTGAACAAAATGTGGATTTAGATTAGCAAATCACTGCATTCTGTTCTTAATTTACATTTTTGGACACTACAGCCCAACTTCTCCAGAACTAGGGTTGTACAAACTGTGACTTCTTCAAACTCAAGGTACCAGTAAGTCCTGCTGATTCAAGCCAAATAAGTTTGAATATCTGAAATGTATAATTCAGACCGAAATTATGAGTATTAATCCTTGTCAGGGTATAAGAGCATAAAAAGCTCTGCTATGTGAATAAGACACAAAGCACAGCAGAGTATTTGTACTCTGTAAACCTAACATAAACCTCTGTAGAGTATCTGGGTGTCCAAATACTTAAAAAGTCTTCAGATGATCCAAAATGCTGCTGCCAGAGTCTTAACTGGAGTTGGTGGGAGAAATCATAACTTCTCTCCACTGGCTCCCTGTCAAGTCCAGAACTGAATTCAAAATATTCCTTCTAACCTACAAAGCCCTCAACAACCTATCTCCATCTTATATTACAGATCTTATTGTTCCAGATTTTCCTAACAGAGCACTTCACTCTCAGACTGCAGGTTTACTTTGGTTCCTAGAGTTTCCAAAAGCAGAATGGGAGGAAGATCTTTCAGTTATCAGGCTCCTCTCTTGTGGAACCAACTTCCAGTTTCTCTCCGTGAGTCTGACACAATTTCCAGTTTTGAGACTGGGATTAAGACTTTCCTTTTTCATAAATCCTATAGTTAGGGTTGGCTTGTTATGCTGCTATAGGCTTAGACTACCTGGAGGGCAAACTGACCTTATTTCTTAAACTTAATTGTTAAAATTAAATAGTTTTCATTTGATACCATTTCTATCTTAACATGTGATTCTTGAACTGCCATTGTGTATCTGTTCCTCTCAAACACAGCCGGTCACTTGTCCTGAGCTGGTTCTGCTGAAGGTTTCTTCCACATGAACAGGTGTCTGCAGCCTGTGGCTCAGCAGCTACATGCGGCTTTTTGGTCCCTTTGCAGCAGCTCTTTCAAGCTTTGACCAAAATTAACATAAAACTGAATTTTATCTTATACTCAGACACAAAAAAGACTAGTTTTATCAGTTTTCCTGTGAAAAAACCCAAACCTTGACCCCTCAGTAGTATTCCAACTTCAGGCCTGTCTCCAGACTCCCATTTGTTTCTAAACTTCTGGAAAAAATAGTCGAGTCCCAGTTGAAGTGCTTCCTGGAGGATCACGCTGTCCTTGAGTTATTCCAATCTAGCTTCAAATCTCTCCACAGCACTGAGACTGTCCTACTGAAGGTTTTTAATGACATCTTCTTATCCACAGACACTGGTGACTCTGTGCTGCTTGTCCTATTGGACCTTACATCCGCTTTTGACACCATTGACCATGATATCCTCATTGCTAGGTTGGAGCAGTGGGTGGGCATCACAGGATCTACCTCTCTGACAGATCCTTTTGTGTTTCCATCAACGATTTTAGTTCTGCAGCGGTAGCACTTAAATGGGGGGTTCCACAGGGGGTCTATCCTGGGTCCTCTCCTATTCTCCTTATACCTGCTGCCACTGGGTGCTATTTTCTGGAAACACATCATACCTTTCCACTTCTAGGCCGATCAAAAAAAGGCGTTCAATACAGAAACAACTGGACTTTATTTGAGAGTGTGGTTCAGGTTTTAAAGGCTGAGTGAGATAAGATACACACATACCATCTCACTCTTATCTCACTCAGCCTTTAAAACCTGAACCACACTCCCTGCTACTTGAATTGAGAAAGCTTCTTGGATGAGAAGCGAAACGTCTTCTTTTACAATAAAGTCCAGTTGTTTCTGTATTGAATGCCTTTTTTTGATTTTCTCATGTCCTGATGACTGAGAATCTTCACCAGCATATTCTATCTAGGCCGATGACTGTCAAATTTACTCCCCCCTAAGATACAATGGTACATGCTCTATTCAACCTCTGCTCGACTGCCTGGCTGACATCAGGGACTGGATGGCTTTAAATTTCTTAAGTTTCAATGATAAGAAGTCTGAAGTCATGTTGTTCCCTCCCAATGACACAATCTCGAACCACTGCATCAACCTTTCTGCTCTAGCCCTGTCTGAAAAACAAAAAGTCACAAATCTGGGAGTGATAATGGATCCTTCCATGAAACTCAACAGTCATGTAAACCTGATCCGTTAAATCCTGTTTTTTCCAGCTGAGGTGACTGTCTAAGCTGAAGCCCATATTATCCAATAATAACCTGGAGACAGTAATTCACGCATTTATTACATCTAGGCTTAATTACCAGTACTGCAATTCACTTCTGCTTGGTGTCAGTCAGACCACCATTACACAATTACAACTGGTCCAGAATGCAGCAGCCCGATTTTTAAACAGTACATGCAAAAGAGAGCACATTACACCAGTCTTGGCCTCCCTGCACTGGCTACCAGTTCATCTTCAAATCCAGTTCAAAATTCTCTTGTATACAGTATCTACAAATCGCTGAACAGTCTCGCCCCCCACCATCTCTCTGATTTGATACACCCGTATGTCCCACCACATGCTCTGAGGTCAGCGGACCAGTTAGTTCTAACAGTTCCAGGGACTCGTCTTAAACGCAGAGGTGACAGGGCTTTCTCTGTAGCAGGCCCAAGACTTTGGAACGAGTTACCTCTGCTCGTCAGACAGGCCCCCTGCAATGATTTTATGTCTGTATTCTGTTTTTTAACTTCATTTTGTATGTTGTCTATGTGTTGCCTGTTGTTTGTACAGCACTTTGGTTGGCCTTGTCGCTGTTTTAAGTGCTCTATAAATAAAATGGTATGGTATTTCCTTTGCAAATATGTGGATACAAGTACTAATACACAGTAAATTATATTCCCTTTAGCATTATGCTTTATTTCTTCAAAGTAGGATGCTTAATTTCTCCACGATAAAAAAAACAAAAACAAAAACATAAGCAATATATATATACAGGTAGTCCTCGACTTACGACGGAGTTCTGTTCCTACGCGCCGTCGTAACCCGAATTTCAACGTAAGTCGGAACATACATACAAACTGCACCTTATACGTACAATATACTGTATTTTACCAAGCACTTAGCCTATCCTAACACAGTACCCTACACAATTATCAAAAACACATACATTTGGAGCCATAATGAAGTGAAAAAAGACTTAATTTCCTACTGGGAGCTGGTGAAGCCTTCTTCCGCCTGTTAGCATGTTAGTTCGTTGTTCCTCCAAGCTCTGCAGCTGCCTGTAGTTTTCCATTGCTTCGCGCGGTCCACAGCTTTACAGTAAGGTCTGTTAGCATGTTAGCTCGTTGTTCCTCCAAGCTCTGCAGCTGCCTGTAGTTTTCCATTGCTTCGCGCGGTCCACAGCTTTACAGTAAGGTCTGTTAGCATGTTAGCTCGTTGTTCCTCCAAGCTCTGCAGCTGCCTGTAGTTTTCCATTGCTTTGCGCGGTCCAGAGCTTTACAGTAAGGTCTGTTAGCATGTTAGCTCGTCCCTCCTCGTCGGTCTGCCAGTCCAAACAATAAGGTCCGGCCCTGTATTTTTCTGCTTCTGCCGTCAAGCTACTGCTTCTGCTGTCAAAACCGGAAGGAACTCGGCTTTCAAAATAAAAATTTTCAAAAAAAATTTTTTTTTTAAGGAGATGCGTGACGTAACCACAAAACGTCGTAACCCGAGGACTACCTGTATTTTTTTTTTCTTTACAAGAATCCAGTCTATGAGACTTGCAACCATATGGGCACCAGTGACCCCCTGCAACCCCCCAAAAAAGAAGTGAGTAAAGATAATATGAATGGATGGAATCCAGTCTTTTGTTTTGTCTCAAAATGTAAAAATATCAGTAAATGTTAACAATCAGATATTTTTAGTTTTATAATTTCATGCCAAAAGCCCCCCTCTAACGAACTTAAAGTGGCCCATGGGCCACCTGTTGATAACGACGAGCTTTGGACTCATTTAATTTAGTGAACGAAAGGGCAGAAATGACTCTTTAAAGGTTGCAGACCTCTGCACATGAGGGAGTTTTTCCTTTCCACCGTCTCCTTCATGTTTGCTCAAGATGAGAATCTGTGATGGAGTTAAACTCAAATCTGTCTGCTCCTCAGATAAATGTTCAATTGTTATTTTTATATATGAATGTTTCTGTTCAGTGGCCTGCCATGACTTCTGTTAGCGCTGTATAAATAAACTAAATTGAATAGATCAAAGATTTGAATCTGTCCAATGTGATTTCTATTTTAAACATTTGATGTCAATAGAAAAATATTTGCAAATCTTGTTTTTGAGTTTTGTTTCATATATGGGCACCTAGATTTGACTGTTTTTATAACTATTATTTGATTTGACTTGCTTTTTGTTGTCTCGTCCAAAACAGGTCTCTCGTGTAAATGAGTCCTCGTGACTCACTGAGACTAACCTGTGTAAATAAAGGTTGACTCTTGGGTTGTGTAGTTTAAAAAAAAACGGAGAAACCCTGTTTATTTAATAAAAGCTCCGTGTCCTGGTGAAGCAGAGGTGCTGGTTTTGCTCCAGTAAAGACACGAAACCAGTAGGAAGTAAACAAACGTAAACCCGCTCCTCACCTGCTCTCGTCCCGACCCTTCCTCCAAGATGGGCTCTTCTGCAGCGGCCGTCTCCTCCTCCGTCTGCATCTTTCGCCCCTCTCGTCTTCCTCAGGCGGCTCCCACCCAGCAGGTACCGTCCGAAGGCAGGAGGAGGAGGAGAGTCCTCCCCGGAGGAGCAGCAGCAGGGAGCTCGGTCACCCCATCCGCCGCCACACGTCGGGATCCGATTTCACGACGACGATGGCGGGGCCTGCGGCAAACGAGGAGAAGCGGCATCTGCTGGCCGTGTCCTTCCCGCGCCTCGTCCTCCCGGAGCCGACCCGCTTCACTGATGGCGTCGAACCGGCGCCATTCCTCGGTTCTCCGGTCAAAGAAAAAAAAAAAAAAAAAAAAAGAGGAGGAGGAGAAGCAGCGTTCAGTTCAACGGAGCGGCTCGCGCTCAATGAGCTCAAACGTTCGGTGGCACGTGAGCGCGCGTGACCGACACAGCGCACTGACACGAGCCCAGAGCTGGTCGATGAAAAAAAATAAAAACATTTGACCTAATGGGACAGTTTTGTGTCCTTGTAGATGTAGAACAAGGTATGGAAGCCCATTTCAGTCATGAAAGAAAAAATAAAAGCCCAACAGGAAGTAATAATTTTGAGATTCAAAGTCCAGATGACCTGACTGAGAATTATTGGATTTGGTACCTGGATTATTGAGCATGAACTTTCTTGTTTTTCTGAACTATTTTCTTTTGTCCATACTTGGAAAAAACTAAAAACAAATTCCAAACTTTTAAGACTTTTAGCAGTTTTTCTGGTATACTGTTTTCTGGTATACAGCTTTTTCTGGTGTACCCTAACAGATATGTGCATTGAACTAAACTCGTTAATTTCTAAGTTAAATTTATGAACACAATACTTAAAAAACACTAATAATATTATATTTAATGCATTGATATGATGAATAATCTACAATCAATTTAACAATCCACCTGTAGTTTACAGGTATGAAAGAACAAGAAATACAAAAACTTAAGCAGAATACCCACTTATCACATTTTTTTGTTGTTGTTGACAAAGGCTTTATTTCCAAAATAATAGTAAAGTCCAGAGTTGAATCTGGAGACAGAGGTGAAATTTGAAGGTTGAACTGTAGAAATGATCCATATTGTTCCTGGAATTAATAAAATAGAGTCACATTCTTGTCTAAATTTTGAACAGGTTAGATCTTTTTATTGCACGACTGACCTGTTTTACTGGAGGACTGGTGGTCAGAAGGGTGCCGGCTCATCGGAGTGATTTTCTGACCAACTGTGAGCCCGTACGGTGTTGGAGCTCCTCTTTTTTGTGCACACTGGTGTACTCCTCTTCATAAAATCTCTCAGAAAGGATTAGTAAAACTATGTAAGGACAAGTGCCATTGTTTGTTTCCTCCCCACACAAGGCTGAAGGAAGCATAAAATGCTAGAAGAAAGTGGAAGGAGCTGAAATGAGATAAAAATGTGGAAATAGCTGAAAAAAACTAAATTTAGCACAAAAACAGCTAAATACCCTGTAGTAGCTGAAATAGCAGAAAAAGCTGAAACTAGCAGAAAAAGGCTGAAAGGAGCATAACAAGCTGAAATTAGCAGAAAGAAGTTAATTAGGCTGAAAATAGCAGAAATTACCATGAAAAACTTGGAATTTATCTGAAAACAGCTTAAATTATCTAAAAAATTCTACAAAGTAAAAAAAAAAAGAATCTGAAAAGATAGAACAAGCTTAAATTAGGCAAAGAAAGCAGAAAGAACTTGTTTGCTGAAAGAAGCAGAAATTAGAACAAAAAAGTGGAAATTATCTGAAAAAAATAAAAACTGAAATAAGCAAAAAGCAGCTGAAAGCAGCTAAATAGTAGCTGAAATTGCAGAAAAAGCTGAAACCTGTATAAATAAGCTGAAAGGAGCATAAAAAGCTGAAAAAAACAGCTGAAAGTAGCCGGAAAAAAGTTTAAATTTAAAGCTGCACCAGATCAAAACTGGAAAGGAGCAGTAAAAGGTTGTAAACAGACATAAAATGAGCACAATTCATTTTCTATGAAAAAAAAAAAAAGTGGCAGAAAAGGCAAAATATTTCAAAAAAGCTAAAGTTGCACCAATACCAAAAGTCATAGCAGGATTTTCCTGAAACAGCTGAATATTTTGATTTATGATGTGTTGGAATAGCACAAAAACTGTGGAACGAGAAAGATGCTGAAAAACGGACGATAGACAAATGGATCACAACACAGAGTGAATGCTTTATAAACATTCACACAACTGGCTTGTTCCCAGGCCAGGCGATGAGTATCAAACTAACTATTTATGTTTCATCTTTAAACCTTTGCGATAGGATTTGAACATGATATTCTAGTTTGAAAAATTCCTAACCAAACTCATTTTGCTAACACACATCATTGAAACAGTTTTAGTTCTTGGCTCACACGTTTATTTTCAGTATTTAAAGGATATGAGCAGTGACAGGAAGGTGGAGAAGGTCTGTTTCAGTGTGGATGTTGATGATGTTCTGAAAGGCGAACCTGTTCAGTTTGGCTCCGCCCAGCTGAGCTGCACACATGGCAAACAGCTGAACCTTCAGCTCAACGTGCAAACCTGCAGCCACCTACACAGCACATGACCACTGTTTTACTCACCATAACATGAGACATAACACAACTTGTGACGTGTTTCATTTTGAATGGAAACTCACAGGACCAGGATTGTAGAGAACTCGGAGGCCGGTGGCAGCTGGAGGCTGTTTCACACGAAACCTGGCAGCGACAAAATGAAATGACCCACCATTATCTACAGGTCAAACTTGAAGGTGACCTACATACTGCTTTCATCAAACCAGAGTTCTCATTTTTAAATATCAAAAGGCACATTTAAAGAAATCTGAGTGCAGATAAACATACTTCTCTTATTTGTTTTCACCTTTCTTGTTTGTGCACATGCTAATTTTAGGAACATAAAGCTAGTTTAGACAAAGAAGGAGTAGTTGAGTGCAGCTTTAGACTCCGTCAGTTATTCAGTTCTGCTAACAAAAGTTGTCAGAACTAACAGCAGACGGGCTCAAAGTTTAT
>JBBPBX010032668.1:10824-33734 GCA_038048925.1 Garcialebias charrua
CCAGTCTTCAAACTGGACAATGTGTCAGCCTCATGGACAGAAACTGGAAGTTGGTTCCACAAGAGAGGAGCCTGACAACTGAAAGATCTTCCTCCATTCTGCTGCTGGAAACTCTAGGAACCACAAGTAAACCTGCAGTCTGACAGTGAAGTGCTCTGTTAGCAAAATATGGAACAATAAGATCTGGAATAAAAGATGGAGCTAGGTTGTTGAGGGCTTTGTAGGTTAGAAGTAAGATTTTGAATTCAGTTCTGGACTTTTTTCTTCTGGCTCCTGTGTACATAATCTCGTTCCACCACATGTGCCACATGTGGTGTGTATGACAAATACATTTCTCTGACTCTGACTTTTAATTTTAAGGTCCTGTTAGTAAAAGGAGGTGCACAAACACACTCAGTGTCACGTGTTCTAAGGTCCTGTTATAAAACCATTCATGTGACAGTGTTAAGGCAGAATCAGATGTATTGTCATATTGTGAGGCGTCATGATTTATTATAATGCAGTTTTTGAGTCATGAAGGCAAACATTCACTAGTGCTCATCATGAATGACCTCCTTAATGATGATGTCATTAATGATGTCATTGTTAATGACCCTGAAGGATTTCTCCTGCATTGTTGTTTAGTCCAGGTCTGTTGTCCTCCTGTATGTTAAAGACAACCTTGACAAAGAACAGCAGATTGCTTCGTGCACATAAACACATACATGTCCTGACACTGCTCAGTAATCCAGGTAGAATCATCTAACATGGTGAAGTCCATGCAGGTAAGAGAACTAAAACTCTCACTGACTCCTCGGTTGTCACTGAGCGTTGTTTAAAACACTTGAACACAATTTTCTGCTGAAACATTAATCCAGTCTCAAGACTAATAACCAATAATCCAAGAGGATTAAATGAATGATAAAAGTGATTTCTTGCTCATGCAACCTTTACCCCTCAGGAGAACGTGGAGCTGGTCTTGGAGGACATCGAGTCCAGCACCTCTGTGTCTGTAGCAGTTATTGATCAAGCTTCAACTCAAGCTCTGGTGAGTTCCTGTCGCTGCTCCTTCCAACCTGACAGTCTTCTGCCTCGTCTGAAGTCAGGAGGTTGTTGTTACCATGGATACAATGTGATGACAACAAGTTGTATCTGTTCATTTTACATGCAGATCAATAAAAACACAATGATTCATTGATCTGAGTGTTGTTTCCTGCACCAGCAGCTGTGATAATGAATTAATAATGCTGTGCTCAGTAGCACTTTACACTGTGGTGACTGGCACAGTAATAACAATCAAACATCTGTTTGTGTTGTTTATCTGCTTGTTTTGTTGTTCTGTTTGTTTTGTTTATCTGTTTTTGTTGTTGATCTGTTTTTGTTGTTGATCTGTTTGTGTTGTGGATCTGTTTGTGTTGTTGATCTGTTTGTGTTGTTGATCTGTTTGTGTTGTTGATCTGTTTGTGTTGTTGATCTGTTTGTGTTGTTGATCTGTTGATCTGTTTGTGTTGCTGAGCTGTTGATCTGTTTGTTGATCTGTTTGTGTTGTTGATTTGTTTGTGTTGTTGAGCTGTTGATCTGTTTGTGTTGTTGATCTGTTTGTGTTGTTGATCCGTTTGTTGATCTGTTGATCTGTTTGTGTTGTTGATCTTTTTATTGATCTGTTTGTGTTGTTGATCTGTTTGTTGATCTGTTGATCTGTTTGTGTTGTTGATCTGTTGATCTGTTTGTGTTGTTGATCTGTTTGTTGATCTGTTGATCTGTTTGTGTTGTTGATCTGTTTATTGATCTGGTTGTGTTGTTGATATGGTTGTGTTGTTGATCTGGTTGTTGATCTGTTTGTTGATCTGTTTGTGTTGTTGATCTGTTTGTCTATTTGTTTGTGTTGTTGATCTGTTTGTGTTGTTGATCTGCTTGTTGATCTGTTTGTCTATTTGTTTGTGTTGTTGATTTGTTTATTGATCTGGTTGTGTTGTTGATCTGGTTGTGTTGTTGATCTGGCTGTGTGGTTGATCTGTTTGTTGATCTGTTTGTGTTGTTGATATGTTTGTGTTGTTGATCTGGTTGTTGATCTGGTTGTTGATCTGTTTGTTGATCTGTTTGTTGATCTGTTTGTGTTGTTGATCTGTTTGTCTATTTGTTTGTATTGTTGATCTGTTTGTGTTGTTGATCTGCTTGTTGATCTGTTTGTCTATTTGTTTGTGTTGTTGATCTGGTTGTGTTGTTGATCTGGTTGTGTTGTTGATCTGTTTGTTGATCTGTTTGTGTTGTTGATATGTTTGTTGATCTATTTGTTGATCTGTTTGTTGATCTGTTTGTGTTGTTGATACGTTTGTGTTGTCGATCTGTTTGTCGATCTGATTGTGTTGTTGATCTATTTGTTTGTGTTGTTGATCTGTTTGTTGATCTGTTTGTTGATCTGTTTGTTGATTTGTTTGTGTTGTTGATCTGTTTGTTGATCTGTTTGTCGATCTGTTTGTTGATCTGTTTGTCGATCAGTTTGTTGATCTGGTTGTCGATCTGGTTGTGTTGTTAATCTATTTGTTTGTGTTGTTGAACTGTTTGTCGATCTGTTTGTCGATCTGTTTGTCGATCTGTTTGTTGATCTGTTTGTCGATCTGTTTGTCGATCTGTTTGTCGATCTGTTTGTCGATCTGTTTGTCGATCTGTTTGTCGATCTGTTTGTCAATCTGTTTGTTGATTTGTTTGTTGATCTGTTTGTTGATTTGTTTGTGTTGTTGATCTGTTTGTCGATCTGTTTGTTGATCTGTTTGTCGATCTGTTTGTTGATCTGTTTGTCGATCAGTTTGTTGATCTGGTTGTCGATCTGGTTGTGTTGTTAATCTATTTGTTTGTGTTGTTGAACTGTTTGTCGATCTGTTTGTCGATCTGTTTGTTGATCTGTTTGTTGATCTGTTTGTCGATCTGTTTGTCGATCTGTTTGTCGATCTGTTTGTCGATCTTTGTTGATCTGTTTGTCGATCTGTTTGTCGATCTGTTTGTCGATCTGGTTGTGTTGTTGATCTATTTGTTTGTGTTGTTGATCTGTTTGTTGATCTGTTTGTTGATCTGTTTGTCGATCTGTTTGTGTTGTTGATCTGTTTGTTGATTTGTTTGTGTTGTTGATCTGTTTGTTGATCTGTTTGTTGATCTGCTTGTCTATTTGTTTGTGTTGTTGATCTGTTTGTTGATCTGTTTGTTGATCCGTTTGTTGATCTGTTTGTTGATCCGTTTGTTGATCCGTTTGTTGATCTGTTTGTTGATCTGTTTGTTGATCTGTTTGTTGATCTGTTTGTTGATCTGTTTGTTGATCTGTTTGTTGATCTGTTTGTTGATCTGTTTGTCTATTTGTTTGTCTATTTGTTTGTGTTGTTGATCTGTTTGTTGATCTGTTTGTTGATCTGGTTGTTGATCTGTTTGTGTTGTTGATCAGTTTGTTGATCTGTTTGTTGATCTGTTTGTTGATCTGTTTGTTGATCTGTTTGTTGATCTGTTTGTTGATGTATTTGTTGATGTGTTTGTGTTGTTGATCGGTTTGTTGATCTGTTTGTTGATCTGTTTGTTGATCTGTTTGTCGATCTGTTTGTCGATCTGTTTGTTGATCTGTTTGTCGATCTGTTTGTCGATCTGGTTGTGTTGTTGATCTGTTTGTTGATCTGTTTGTTGATCTGGTTGTCGATCTGGTTGTGTTGTTGATCAGTTTGTTGATCTGTTTGTTGATCTGTTTGTTGATCTGTTTGTCGATCTGTTTGTCGATCTGTTTGTCGATCTGTTTGTCGATCTGTTTGTCGATCTGGTTGTGTTGTTGATCTGTTTGTTGATCTGTTTGTTGATCTGGTTGTCGATCTGGTTGTGTTGTTGATCAGTTTGTTGATCTGTTTGTTGATCTGTTTGTTGATCTGTTTGTCGATCTGTTTGTCGATCTGTTTGTCGATCTGTTTGTCGATCTGTTTGTCGATCTGTTTGTCGATCTGGTTGTGTTGTTGATCTGTTTGTCGATCTGTTTGTCGATCTGTTTGTCGATCTGGTTGTGTTGTTGATCTGTTTGTTGATCTGTTTGTTGATCTGGTTGTCGATCTGGTTGTGTTGTTGATCAGTTTGTTGATCTGTTTGTTGATCTGTTTGTTGATGTGTTTGTGTTGATCCAGGTCTGTTCCCTGGCCCGGACGGAGGAGGCTCGGGGTCTTCTGTGGCTGATGGAGGAGGAGGCTGTGCAGCCTGGGGGCTCTGAGGACACCATGCTGGAGAGACTCTTCAGCTACTACAGCTCCAGCCGTGGAGACACCAAAGGTGAGCTGCAGCCCTCAGCTGTAAGGAGGACACTGATGAAACATCTCGTGCAGACCTGGAGGCTGTACGTGCACTTCCTGTCTCTGCAGGAGCCAGTCTGCTGCTGCGGGGGGAGAAGCCCCACCACTTCCTGCTGGGCCACAGCCATGGGACAGACTGGGTGGAGTACAACGTTCAGGGCTGGCTGAGCCACGCCAAGAACAATCCTGCTGCCCACAACGCCACCGTGTTACTGCAGGACTCCCAAAAGTACGAGCTCCCTGTTGTCTGTTCTTCTTGTTGTGCTCACACAGACTCATGTTCAGGCTGCTGTTTAACACAATGTATTATTTTACTTTATCAGTGTTTACTTCACATCTTAGATCCTTGTATACTGTTTCTTTTTACACTTGATATTTCTGTTATTTCTAGGTGTAACTGGGACTCTGAGTACATAATTTCATTCCACCTTATGTCCCACGTGATGAGAACAATAAAATTGACTTGAACTTGTCTAACAGAGCCAGAGTCGTCATCACTGCTGGAAACAAAACCCCAAAGAAGTTCTGTTCAGGCCAGACCGCCAGGGCTCGCACCTGCATACACCTGAAAACAAACGTATTTTTAAATGTGTAGATTGAAATCAAACATTCACAGAGAAAAAACTGGTTAATGGTCCAAATCCACTCATCTCATTTTCATTGAGTTGATTTAAACAACAAATTGATTTATTTTTAATGGGTAATCAAAATACATTTCCCTCTGAAAGTATTGCAACATTTTGGGTTTGTCTCCAAAAAATGAATTTAAATTCAATGTTTCAGTTCAGTTTATTTATAATTCACAACAGATGTCATCTCAGGGCACTGTACAGAAACATTCACATACTTTATAAGAGACTGTTAGTAAAAGTTCTCTATCTAAAGAAGGAAGCAGATTGTGTTGAACATGCACTTGATCAGTCTCCCATCCTGAGCAAGCACAAAGGAGACAGTGGGAAGAAAAATCTCCCTTTTAACAGGAAGAAACCTCCAGCAGAACCAGGTTCAGGATGAGTGACCATCTGCTTCAACCAGCTGGTTTGAGAGGACAGGAAGTAGAAACATCACAGAATGACAGGGGTGAGCAGGTCCTCACCAGGAGGAAAGATAAAAAACTAAATGTTAAGATAGAAATAATTACAAATACAAATATTAATTTGAAAAAATTATGTCAGTTTGTCCTCCAGCAGTCTAAGTCTATAGCAGCGTAACTAAAGGACAGCTCAGGAAACCCAAGCCAACCCTAACTATATGATTTATGAAAAAGTAAAGTGTTAATCCCAGTCTTCAAACTGGACAATGTGTCAGCCTCATGGACAGAAACTGGAAGTTGGTTCCACAAGAGAGGAGCCTGAGAACTGAAAGATCTTCCTCCATTCTGCTGCTGGAAACTCTAGGAACCACAAGTAAACCTGCAGTCTGACAGTGAAGTGCTCTGTTAGCAAAATATGGAACAATAAGATCTGTAATATAAGATGGAGCTAGGTTGTTGAGAGCTTTGTAGGTTAGAAGTAAGATTTTGAATTCAGTTCTGGATTTGACAGGGAGCCAGTGGAGAGAAGTTAAAACTGGAGAGATGTGATCTCTCCCAGTAACTCCAGTTAAGACTCTGGCAGCAGCATGTTGGATCAACTGAAGACTTTTTAAAGAACTATTTGGACACCCAGATAACAAACCATTGCAATAGTCCAGTCTAGACGTGACAAATGCATGAACCAGTTTTTCTGCATCATTTTTACATGTTTCTAATTTTAGTGATATTACGCAGGTGGAAGAAGGAGGTTCTAGTAACATTTTTAATGTGGGGGATAAAAGACATGTCCTGATCAAAAATAACACCAAAATTTTTAACATTAGAGCTGGAGACAGATTAATGTCATCTAAGGAGGAGAAAGACTGAAAAATCTGTTCCTAACATGTTCAGGTCCAAAAACTAAAACCTCAGTCTTGTCTGTTCAAAAGCAGAAAATTTAGGATCATCCAGGTTTTTATGTCTTTAAGACATGTTGTAGTCTAAGTAGCTGATTGGATTCATTGGGTTTCATGGACAAATATAACTGTGTATCATCAGCATAACAATGAAAATGTATCCCATGCTGTTTAATAACTTTACCTAATGGAAGCATGTACAAGGTAAAGAGTATTGGTCTAAGCACTGAACCTTGAGGAACTCCATGACTAACTTTGGTGTACGATGAAGATTCATTATTTTTATTTACAATCTGGAACATATCAGATAAATATAATTTAAACTCATTTAGAGCAGTTCCTGTAATTCGAACATCATATTCAAGTCTCTGTAACAAAATATTATGATCAACTGTATCAAATGCAGCATTGAGGTCTAACAGGACCAGTGGAGACACCTGTCCATTGTCTGAGACCACGAGAATATCATGTAAGAGAGCAATATTTCAGCTTCTATTTCCAGCTGGTTACATCTGGACTGGGTCTTTTTCTTTTGGAGTTAAAAAACAAACGTGGGATTACCACCCTGCTTCAAACAGCACTGTTTGGAGCAGAAACTCCATTTTTTAGCTAAGCTTCAGTATTGGATCACTTGTGATTGACATGTTTGTGTGTTCTCTCCATTACAAACAGATGAACAGAGCCAGTTGCTTGTTGTCAGTTTCACATTTGGTTGTGTCTGTTCAGACTGGAGCAGAGGAGAGCACTGCATAGATGGAGCATCTTCTTTAGACTAAAGCTCAGATAACACATCTTAATTTTATTGTGAGGTCACTTCCTGGATTGGAAACCAGTTGTCTTCAGCTACACAACAGAAGTGTTGTTGTTGTTGTCAGTTGCCGTGCTTTGATGACTGAGGATCTACTCCAGCACAGTTTAGCTGAGTTTTGTCCTGTATCTGACCAACACCCAGTTGTGTAGGGCAACACGTTTTTACCTCGTTTATTTCTGCAGTTTGATGTAAAGCCAACAAAAGTCAATCTGATATTTCTGATCGAGCTGCACATTTTTCTGAAGTTGTTGGAGAAAGAGGTGAATGGAAAATCATCAAAGATACAGAAGAATAATGTGAACAGTCATCAGGGTTCTTATTATTCGCTAAATGTTTTGAGAAACTGGTCATGTCCCACATCAAAACAACCGTCAACATCAACGAGGACCCTCATCAATATGCATACCGTGAGAACCGATCAACAGAGGACGCCATCTCCTCTGTGGTCCACACTGCTCTCACCCACCTGGATCAGAAGGACTCATACGTGCGTCTGCTCTTTGTGGACTTCACATCTGCCTTCAACACCATGATCCCCCAAACTCTGATAGACAAACTATCCACACTTGGACTAAGCCCCTCTATTTGTAACTGGGTCTTAGACTTCTTAACAGACAGACCACAGTCCGTGAAGATCCACAACTTCTCCTCCTCCACCATCACCCTCAGCACTGGCTCTCCTCAAGGATGTGTGCTGAGCCCTCTTCTGTTCACTCTGCTCACATATGATTGTACAGCCACACATCCAGGCTGTCATATTGTTAAGTTTGCAGATGATACAGCGGTGGTGGGATGCATCACAAACAATGATGAGTCCAGCTACAGACAGGAGGTGGAACACCTGGAGAGCTGGTGCAAAGAGAATAACCTTCACATGAATGTGAAGAAGACAAAGGAGATGATTGTGGACTTCAGAAGGAACAAACACACCCACCCCACTGAACATAAGTGGATCAGTGGTGGAAGTGGTCTCCAGCTACAAGTACTTGGGTGTACACATGAATGATAACCTCAGCTGGAGCAACAACACCACCAGCCTGATCAAGAAAGGTCATCAGAGACTCTACTTCCTCAGACGGCTGAGACGAGCTGGTCTGAGCAGCCCAGTCCTCACCTCCTTCTACAGGTGTGCAGTGGAGAGCATCCTGTGCTCCAGCATCAACGTGTGGCATGGAGGCTGCACAGTTGAAGAGAGGAAAGCTCTGCAGAGAGTGGTGAAGGCTGCACAGAAGATGTTGGAGTCAGTCTCCCCACCATCACAGACATTTACACCTCCAGATGCAGGAAAAGAGCCACCTGCATCATGAAAGACCTCACTCACCCAGCACACTCACTCTTTGCCCCACTCCCCTCAGGACGGAGGTTGAGGAGCATCAAATGTAGAACCACTAGACTGAGGAACAGCTTCTACCCTGAGGCTGTTAGACTCATGAATAAATAAAAATAAAATAAAAATAAACACTGCAAAATATCACATCATGCTGATGCTGATCTGTTTTCTTGTTGCTGTGTTCATCTGTGACCATCTGCTCATACAGACTCATGTTCGTGCTGCTGTTTATAATGATGTTTTTCTATTACATTAGGGCTTAGTGTATTACTAGTTGATGTTTTTCTTAGTTAATTCTAGATGTTATTACTGTTTTTCTCTTTCATTTGTTGTTGGATGTAACTGGGACCTCGTGTACATAATCTCGTTTTCATCACATGTACCACATGCAGTGCAAATGACAATAAAGACTCTCTGACTGATTAGTTTCTGGTTTCTTCTGATCATCCATGAAAATGACAACGGTCTTCTCGTCTCCACAGGAAGAACATTCGAGGTCTGTTTCTGGGCCGCTCCAGTGGGGCCACGGTGTTGTCGGGCTCCATCGCCGGTCTGGAGGGAAGCTCTCAGCTGGCCCTGCGACGAGCCACCAGCATGAGGAAGACCTTCACCACAGGTGTAGCAGCTGTCAAGAAGAAGAGTCTGTGTATCCAAGTCAAACTCCAAGTGGTAAGGAGTCCACTCCAGATGTTCAGCTTCCTGCAGGGTCCACATACCACACCATTTTATTTATAGAGCACTTAAAACAGCAACAAGGCCAACCAAAGTGCTGTACAAACAAACAAACAACAGGCAACACACACAATGAAGTACAAAACATGGTCCTGGTTGTCCAACATATTTGGACAATCAACTCTCTCTTCGAGGTCGTCCAGTGGGGCAGCACGGTGGATCAGTTGGTAGAGATGCTGCCTCTCTGTGAGAAGGTTGCCGGATCAAATGTTGGCCGGGGAGACTTTCTGGGTGGAGTGTGCATGTTCTCTCCTTGCTGAGTGGGTTTTCTCTAGGTACTCCAGTTTCCTCCCACAGACCGGACTGGAGACCTGTCCATGTGTCTCTGTGATGGACTGGAGACATGTCCATGTGTCTCTGTGATGGACCGGAGACATGTCCATGTGTCTCTGTGATGAACTGGAGACATGTCCATGTGTCTCTGTGATGAACTGGAGACATGTCCAGGTGTCTCTGTGATGGATGGATGATGGATGGATGGATGGATGGATGGAGTCCATCCGTCCAATACTTGCCTAAAAGTGTTTTTTCTAGTTTTCCATTTTTAATCAAGTTCAAAAATCTCAAAGTATTTTTCCACGTTGTCATCATGGGGTTATTGTGTGTAGAGTTTAGAGGAAAATATTAATTATATACAATTAAAGCTGTAACACAACAACATGTGGAAACAGTGACGAGCTGTGAAGACGTTCAGGATGTAAGTGAATAATCAGGAAGAGCACATTCCATGGATGAACTGTAGAAGTCTCTTTGTTCCAGTCCATGCTCTGTCTACAGAAGCTGAAAACATTTAGTGATTAAAGTTTTTTAAATTCAGTTTCCAAGTGTTTCATTGTATTTTCTGTTTTTAGGATGCTTTGATTGACATGGTGCGTCGGTCCAAAGTTCACTTCGTCCACTGCCTGTTGCCTAAAGCCGAGGCCGTGGGGGGAGCTGAGCTGCGTGTAGCGCACGGGGAGAGTCTGGACTCCGGCCTCATGACTCTGGACCTGCACCTCCTGAGAGCTCAGCTTCGAGGAGCAAAGCTTCTAGATGCTCTGCGCATCTACAGACAAGGTGAGGAGGGACTCACTGACGCCTTCGTAAACACATCTGAACGTGTACAAGACGGGAAGAAATGTCCAAGTTTACAAATGTTTTGTTCAACAAGTCTTTGTGTGGTTTGTTCAGTTTTATCTCATTCTTTTTTAATGTTTCTGGTTGTCTGAAGCCGTGTGAACACGTTTATGTAGAAGAGACCTCGAACTGAACTGTACACGTTTCTGTCTGAACTCGAGGTGACGTGTGTGTTTCCACCTCCAGGTTACCCCGACCACATGGTGTTTTCTGAGTTCCGTCGGCGTTTTGATGTCCTGTCACCACATCTGACCAAGAAACACGGACGTAACTACATCGTCACAGATGAGAAAAGGGTGAGTCCTCACACACGTGGGCTCTTTGTCAAACACATGTACAGGTCTAAAAAACACACACAGCTGCTTTGTTTTCCATCTAACTTTAGCAAATTCTATTAAATCTCAAAAGCAAATTGTGGGTTAGTTTGTGGCTGCATTGTCAAACTGACAAACACTGGAGAAACATCTGTAAACATCTCATGAACAGGCAGGTACACCACAGAGGTAAGGAAGTTACTGTCAGAACCACTGGATTTTTCCTCTACGTTACTATGGTTTAATAACAAGAAGCATAAGTTTGTGTTGGCTTCCCTCTCTTCAGTCACACAAAGTGCAGAGCCCCCCCCCCCAACCTGTAGGACAGGAGGACACAGTGGTCTTTCTGTTGTTGTGGGGTGTCCAAGAAGAGAACCTCTAAACTTTTACATTACTTTTTACAAACCGGATTCCAAAAAAGTTGGGACATTAAACAAATTGTGAATAAAAACTGAATGCAATGATGTGGAGATGGCAAATGTCAATATTTTATTCATAATAATAATAATAATAATAATCATTTTATTTAAAAGCGCCTTTCAGGACACCCAAGGACACTTAACAAACCAATACAGTGTAATACAGATCAAACATTATCAGCGACAAATTGAAATATAAAATACATAAAGATTATAAAATGCAAAATAATAAAAATACATTTAGTAAAGTTAATGGTAAATGGTAAAAATGGTAAATGGAGCTTATTTATATAGCGCTTTCCAGCCCCCTGTGAGGAGCCCCAAAGCGCTTTACAATACCAACCATCCACCCATTCATTCAGACATTCATACACCGGTAGTGGTAGCCTGCCTTGCAAGGCGCCATCCAGACCTACCGGGAGCAACTCGGGGTTAAGTGTCTTGCCCAGGGACACAACGACACATGGTGGGCGGACGCGGGATTCGAACCTCCAACCTTCCGATCGGGGGTCGACTGCCATTACCACTGTGCCACGGCCGCTTAATGATAAGCTAGTCTAAAGAGATGTGTTTTCAGGGCTGTCTTGAACAGAGAAAGGGAGGTGGTGTTTCGAAGGTCTGGTGGTAGAGCGTTCCAGAGGTGAGGGGCAGAGCAGGTGAAGGCCCTGCTCCCCATGGTGGAGAGGCGGGCAGAGGGTACATGGAGATGTAGCGAAGAGGAGGATCTGAGAGAGCGTGATGGGATGGAGATTTGTAGGAGGTCAGATAGATAAGGAGGGGCAAGGTTGTGGATAGATTTGAACGTGAGAAGTAGAATTTTGAAGATGATGCGTGATTTAACCGGGAGCCAGTGGAGCTGCTGCAGGACAGGAGTGATGTGGTTATAGTAGGAGGTTTGAGTGATGACACGGGCAGCTGAGTTCTGGACCATCTGTAACTTGTGGAGAGATTTGTTGGGGAGGCCGTAGAGAAGGGAGTTGCAGTAATCGATACGGGAAGTCACAAGACTGTGCACCAAAATTTCACAGTGTCAACAAATCCCAAAAACGTTATGACAAGTAGCAATAAGTGTAATCACTTTTTTTAGATCTGCTTCATCAACTTTCCTCTTCTTCTCAAGGTTAAAAGGTTAAAGTACTTGTAACAATTCCTGCAGTTTGTTCAGTAAAACCAGTGAGAATCAGCACAGACTAGCTGCAGTCACTTTCTCCCAGCGCGCCTCTGTCTGGTCTCTGGTGTGAACACAACTGTTTCCTCCTGCCTGCTCTTCTGTGTAATTAATTATGATTGTGCAGGCTGACAGCAGACGGCCACTGCACTGATTAATTACCAGTGGGGAAGAGCTTCTTCCTCCCTCTGCTCTCCTTGTCTCCCCTCCCAATTTCTCAGCTCTTTCCACTTATTTTTTTGTCTCATTATCTCTGCAATTCTTTTATATATGAGGCGGAACGATTCAGGAGCGCTGCAGCAAACAATTACTGTCCTGAGTTGTGTTCAGGCAATAGACTGCAGCACAAAGACACGATTAACAGTTCTGAGTGAAAATAAACCATTTTTATGTTGTTTTGTGCACAGATACAAAGGTGTTAAGTGTTTTGATATTAAATGTAAGAGATAAAAACAAGAAGCTACTGCTAATGATTGTTTTACTGAATTAATTAGTCAGACAAGTCTGTCCGTGTTCCTCTACAACACACAGATACATGATGAGCCCATGCATGGACCAGTCACAGAGAACTAATTTCACTCTGGTTTCTGGGGACTTATCCAGGAAACATGCATAAAAGCCTGAGAAATGCAAACTCGCATAAAACAAAACATGCTTTAGCTGTTATTTGGTAAATGATTTTATGTTGCAGATAAATTATGATTTTGTGTTTCTGACTGTTCTATTGATTCTCTTTAGTCTCAGGTCTGCTAACAGCTGTTCAGTTCTCACTTTCTCATGGTGGCAAGACAGTCGGTCCATCTGGACAAACCTGAAAATGTGACGAGTGACGAGCATGGTGATGGGAGCATAATGCTCTGCAATGTTAAAGATGAATAATGATGGAGGGCTGTCTCCAGATCCTCCACTTTAATCTCCAGTCAGCAGCTGGATGGTTGAATTGTGCACACAGTTGGGTGATCCAACAGGACGATGGTTCCTGACTGGATAAATTAGACTTGTATTAAACTTCTGGAATAGCCTTTCTGAAGCTGAGTCTGGTCTTGAAGAGCTGGTTCTCTTGTGTCAGTCCAGAACAGATGTTTTCTCGTGTGTTGTCTGGACTTCACGTACACCACCCATCTTCTGATATCGTAGTTTGTTCTTTGGACGAGCAAGTTCTTGTCAGAGTAATATTGGGCTTAAGTTCACCAGGTTGTTGTTTCCTTAACATTCTTCTATTCTGTACAGTTTTAAATCATAGAACACATAATTTTTTGGTTGAATCATCTCTGCTTCATCCTTGAGCTCAGTCATATCCAAACCTTTTGACATGCAGCCCAGAAATCATCAAACTAAAACAAATACATGAACCTCTTGAGCCTGTGGACCAACTTCATACCATTTCTAAATTGCAGTCACCGGCCACACAAAATGACTTGAAGGGCCACGCCCTGCTTTAGCTGGCTGTCAGTTGGAAGTCCAGTTTCAGCTAAATGCTCTTTGAGAATCACCTTGTTGAAGCTAACGTCCCATGTTCAGTCAATTGGTGGTATTGTTTGTATTTTACATGGATTGAATTCATCTTAAGAAATGGGAGATAATAAATACACTGAAAGACCTTCAGAAACTCTGGAAAACTGTGTCCAGACCATTTGAACACATTACAAGAACATCTGACTCATTGGGAGGAGAAGTTTTCAACCATGATGGATGGTTGGAGGGATGGATGGATGGATGGATGGATGGGTGGGTGGGTAGATAGGTGGATGCATGGATGGATAGATGGATGGACAGATGGGTGGATGGTTTGATGTGTAGATAGATGGTTAGATGGATGGTTGGTTGGTTGGCTGGTTGGTTGGTTGGTTGGTTGGTTGGTTGGTTGGTTGGTTGGATGGATGGATGGGTGGGTGGATAGATAGATGATTGAATGGATGCATGGATGAATAGATGGATGAATGGTTTGTTGCATGGATGAATGGATGGATGGACAGACAGATGGGTGGATCGTTTGTTGTGTAGATGGATGGTTGGAAGGATGGAAGGATGGATGATGATTGCTTTGTTGGATGGATGAATGGATGGATAGATGGATGGATGGATGGCTGGATGGATGTATAGTTGGTGTGGGCTCCATGAGATGAAGTCCAGTGTGTGTTTCTGTGATTAAAGGTTTGCCAGGTTCTGAGGTTTCTCATCAGTTGTTAGGACTTTAGGACCACAGCTGGGCCCCATCAGGTCCAGATCATCTGGACCACAGCTGGGCCCCATCAGGTCCAGATCATCTGGACCACAGCTGGGCTCCATCAGGTCCAGATCATCTGGACCACAGCTGGGCCCCATCAGGTCCAGATCATCTGGACCACAGCTGGGCTCCATCAGGTCCAGATCATCTGGACCACAGCTGGGCCCCATCAGGTCCAGATCATCTGGACCACAGCTGGGCTCCATCAGGTCCAGATCATCTGGACCACAGCTGGGCTCCATCAGGTCCAGATCATCTGGACCACAGCTGGGCTCCATCAGGTCCAGATCATCTGGACCACAGCTGGGCCCCATCAGGTCCAGATCATCTGGACCACAGCTGGGCTCCATCAGGTCCAGATCATCTGGACCACAGCTGGGCTCCATCAGGTCCAGATCATCTGGACCACAGCTGGGCTCCATCAGGTCCAGATCATCTGGACCACAGCTGGGCTCCATCAGGTCCAGATCATCTGGACCACAGCTGGGCTCCATCAGGTCCAGATCATCTGGACCACAGCTGGGCTCCATCAGGTCCAGATCATCTGGACCACAGCTGGGCCCCATCAGGTCCAGATCATCTGGACCACAGCTGGGCCCCATCAGGTCCAGATCATCTGGACCACAGCTGGGCCCCATCAGGTCCAGATCATCTGGACCACAGCTGGGCCCCATCAGGTCCAGATCATCTGGACCACAGCTGGGCCCCATCAGGTCCAGATCATCTGGACCACAGCTGGGCTCCATCAGGTCCAGATCATCTGGACCACAGCTGGGCCCATCAGGTCCAGATCATCTGGACCACAGCTGGGCCCCATCAGGTCCAGATCATCTGGACCACAGCTGGGCCCCATCAGGTCCAGATCATCTGGACCACAGCTGGGCTCCATCAGGTCCAGATCATCTGGACCACAGCTGGGCCCCATCAGGTCCAGATCATCTGGACCACAGCTGGGCTCCATCAGGTCCAGATCATCTGGACCACAGCTGGGCCCCATCAGGTCCAGATCATCTGGACCACAGCTGGGCTCCATCAGGTCCAGATCATCTGGACCACAGCTGGGCTCCATCAGGTCCAGATCATCTGGACCACAGCTGGGCTCCATCAGGTCCAGATCATCTGGACCACAGCTGGGCCCCATCAGGTCCAGATCATCTGGACCACAGCTGGGCTCCATCAGGTCCAGATCATCTGGACCACAGCTGGGCCATCAGGTCCAGATCATCTGGACCACAGCTGGGCTCCATCAGGTCCAGATCATCTGGACCACAGCTGGGCCCCATCAGGTCCAGATCATCTGGACCACAGCTGGGCTCCATCAGGTCCAGATCATCTGGACCACAGCTGGGCCCCATCAGGTCCAGATCATCTGGACCACAGCTGGGCTCCATCAGGTCCAGATCATCTGGACCACAGCTGGGCCCCATCAGGACCAGATCATCTGGACCACAGCTGGGCCCCATCAGGTCCAGATCATCTGGACCACAGCTGGGCTCCATCATGTCCAGATCATCTGGCATGTTGATGGTTCCAGACCCTGAGGGATCTGGTCTCAGTGCTGGTTCATGTTTGTAGCCCTGCAGATCCTGGTGTTCTGTACTTACTGTGTGTTCTGTACTTACTGTGTGTTCTGTACTTACTGTGTGTTCTGTACTTACTGTGTGTTCTGTACTTACTGTGTGTTCTGTACTTACTGTGTGTTCTGTACTTACTGTGTGTTCTGCTGCTTTTCAGGCTGTGGAGGAGCTGCTGGAGTCCTTGGAGTTGGAGAAGAGCAACTACCACATGGGGCTGAGCAGAGTGAGCACACACATGCACGACCTGATGGACATTTTTACATCACATTTCTAAAAACACACATTTCTTCTTAAATTAGACTCTGCTGCACAGAAAGAAGCAGAACTTGTGAAAAAAGTTTAGATTTTCTGGAAAACTCCACTCAGTTCACACAATTCACATGTTCAAATATGTTGGAGAGCAGCTATTTATGAACCAACATAAAAATATAGATTTAGTATCTACTTGTGTAATAAAAGTTTAGATGTTTAACAAGTCCTCTTGAAGTTGCATCAACCAGATAGTTAAATATGTAAACATGAAACAAAATGATAAAACCAGTATGAATACTACATCCTTCTTTTAGAACTCATTTTACATTTAATTCAAAGGTTTGTTCAAAGAAAACTCCAGGCGAGATGGAAGGATCATTTAACCTTTTTATTGAACGTGCTGACACACACCCATGACAATTATTGAAAGACAAACAGAAGGATAAAAAAGGGTTTAGATGAAATACGTATTAGATGAACAAAGACATTTCAGTCCATGCGCATGCACCACCGAGGTGCTCAGTTCACAATGATCTGGTCCTTCAACGCAGGTCAGAGACAGACCAGCTCATGATCCAGACTTATCGTCCAGAGTCTGACTGTCATATGCAGGCGCTGGAAGGAGGACGTTTTATATATGGAGTGCTCTCCGTATACTTTCTTTTGTCCCGTTCATAACTTCTGGTCTGCTCAGCTCCACGGTAAAGGTCACAAATCAAGGCCATACTTAAAAAAACTGTGTCTTAGTTTTTATAGTTCCTGACCTGCTCAAGATAATTTGATGAAACTTCATACACATTTGTAGCACCACTATTCAGCATGTCATAATATTTTCATCACCTTGGCTCAGAAGACAAGGTCACAAAGCAAGGTCAAATGTTGCATGAGGTCTTTGCTGGCCTGAGCCTTTGCTATAGATTGCTGTGTTGCTCTATAATAGTTTTTCAACAGGCGTATGATTTGCTGTACACAGTACTACTGTTCTTCTAGTAAAAATCAATGAAGGACCTCTCTGGGCTTATATTTGCATGAACAAGAAACTTCCTGTTGTCTGGTCCTGCAGGTGTTCTTCAGAGCAGGAACTTTGTCCAAGCTGGAGGAGCAGCGAGATGTCCAGACCAGGAGGAATCTCTCACTGTTCCAGGCGGCCTGCAGAGGACATCTGGCCAGACAAGCCTTCAAGAAGAGAAAGGTACGACATATTGCACACAGAAACATTTACTTTGGTTTACATCTGCATGGTTCTACAGGTAAAATGTTCTCTTTTAAATACCAGTGCTTTTTCTTTATTGATTGGTCAGCAGCTAATATGATGCTAACACCCACACACCAGCACCTACTCTTACCAAACCAGTGAAAAGTACACAAATGACGAAGCAATAAGTGCAGTAGTCAATAAATTACTAAATAACTGTCATAACAGAGCAAGTAAACGAGAAAGTAGATGAAGATTAGAGCAGGGCATGTTCTCTGTGCTTCAGATGACTTCATTTGTTGCTCTTCTACACAGCGTTTTGTTAGACAGTGTTATGTGTCAGTGGTGTGTTAAAGTACAACTGAGCTCTTAGTTTTTTCAGTATAAACAGAAAACTCAAGATTAAATATCCCGTTCAGGTTTACTTTGACAATGTTCAGTAATGCTCATATAATTTGGTTTTTATTACATGACAATACTTGACTAAAACACGCTCATCTCGCCCGATGGCTCGTCAGATGAAGTAGCTGTGATCCGCTCGTTGTGACCATTGGAAACGTGTTTAACGACAGCTCACCCCTTTATTTGACAAACTGCTCTTGGTATCTGGTCTGGTGAACTTTGGTGTTCAGAAACAACACACCAGAACGTTGTTTCAACGAGTCTTTCAGATAAAAAAACCTTAAAAACCTCCTACAATAGTCTCAGAACAAGCACTGTTGTGTCTGTTGTCTTGTGATAATTCTTCAAAATTCAAGATGGAGAACACTGTAAAGTCCAACACCCTGATGCTGCTCAATAATCCAGGTAGAAAAATCTAAAAAAGTTAAGTCTGGTCCTCTGGACCAAACTGTTTTTTTTTTTTGAATGTCCAGAGGACCAGACTTAGCTTTTTTTTTTAGAAAAGTCAGACACTTTAATTATTTCTCATACTTGTGCTTCTTTAATCAATGATGTTGCTTCAGGGTGCAGCTCATGGTGTCAAATGCAGCAGCAAAGCAGCTTCATCCATGGTAAAATAGAAAGATGAGGAAACTAACGAGGAACTAAAACATGACATAAACCTTCCAGGCTCTCTGTCTGTCCCTTTGAAGCACAGCTGCTGCAGTTTGAATCTTTGAATCTTTGTTGAGACGGACAAATGTGATGTCCACCGTTGCATCACACAAATCCATGCAGGGCTGTCTTTAGTGGACAAATGGTAGAACGTGTCCCTCGATTGTCGTTATAAAACTTCCCCCAATTCAAACTGGGCCTTGGCTGTCTGGGTTGAGACCTTTGACCCAGCAGGTCTGGTCAACGTTCTTCAACTTCAAGTAGGTTTATTGTCATTTCACCACATGTGGTACATGAGGTGGAACACAATTATGTACACAGGGTCCCAGTTCCATCTATCCATCTGTAATAATATAGGCAGGGAATCAGTTTACTGATCTTACCTATATACTTGATGTAAATTGGGCAGGGTTTAGACTGACACAAAAATACATCAATAATTCACGGGTTCTCACTTTTTCAGACTAAATTATACTTCTGTAACTCGGTGATGTGATGGAAAAGACAAATTAAACGTTAATTTATGTTGGTTCAGCAGAACTGAATCATTTAATTAACAGATCATTAAATTACATCACACATATGTACATGGTTGATCGATCAGGATTTCCTATAAATTTACTTCAGCAGATGACATCACGCGTCCATAACTTCTAGGTACAACAGAACAAGTTATAAGTTTTATATTACTTATTCTGCAGGCACATTAACTTAAAGTTTAGTTAACTGGCTTGAGAAATAAAGTTTAAGGAGAAAGTTAGGAGGAAGATGGAGGATGAAAGATGGAGGGAGTGGTGTGTTTTTAACTAGGAAGCATGGCAGCTCTCCGGCCGATCTCAGCTACACGTCGGTACGACTTGGCAAAGCATCTGACGACTTTGTTACCTCGTGAAGATGGTCAATCTCCCTTGGTCCAGTTGGTCAGTCCATTTACCGTTTTCGGCGTCTCCAGGCGTATGCTTCATCTCGGACCTTAGTAACGGCATTTTCTGGTTTGATTTTTCAAAATAAAACTTTCCTTGGAAGAAAATTCATTCAAATGGAGCTTTTCAGCTCAAAAGTGGACTCAAAGCCAGCAGTGCTATGAACCCCAACTGATGACGTGTCATTGGCGTTTAGACAGATGTTCAATCAGCTCTTTGGAGAAGTACATAGTTTGACTTACTCCAGCAGACTCAAGGTTCAGACAGGAAGTGGAACCTTAAAAAAAAAGTTGACTCAGTTAAATCCACTCCGCTCATTGATTGTTTCCCAGAATGAAGGAGTGACTTTGTTCAGGTCAGGGAGCTGAAAATCTGAAGGTTGCTTCAGGATAGGAGAAGAAGATTGTGTTTAGAACGGACAGAAACCAGTCACCAGTTATACAGATAACTTGATTAGACTTCATGTGTTAAGTACAATTTGACATATCTCTCAACTTTGCCATAGTTCTTTGACTAAGACATACAGTTTGATCCATCATATGAAGAAGTGATCAACATCGGTACAGCATAAACCACGATCATACAATGACGAGAGTTATTCTGTTAATTTATTCTGAATTAACACAAATTAAAAGGAAGTCTCTTCTGATTGATCTGTGTCCTTTGATTCAAAATAAATGTAACAAAACAGTGTCCAGGAGGGAGTGGTGTTGATCCTCCAAATCCGAGGCCATGGTCTTGAGCCGGAAAAGGGTAGCATGCCCTCTCCGGGTCGGGGAGGAGGTCCTGCCCCAAGTGGAGGAGTTTAAGTATCTCGGGATCTTGTTCACGAATGAGGGAAAACTGGAGCGTGAGATCGATAGGCGGATAGGTGCAGCATCCGCAGTGAAGCGGGCGCTGTACCGGTCTGTCGTGGTGAAGAGAGAGCTGAGTCAAAAGGCAAAGCTCTCAATTTACCGATCGATCTACGTTCCCACCCTCATCTATGGTCATGAGCTTTGGGTTATGACCGAAAGAACAAGATCTCGGATACAAGCGGCTGAAATGAGTTTTCTCCGCAGGGTGGCTGGACTCTCCCTTAGAGATAGGGTGAGAAGCTCAGTCATCCGGGAGGGACTCGGAGTAGAGCCGCTGCTTCTCCACATCGAGAGGAGCCAGTTGAGGTGGCTCGGGCATCTGGTTAGGATGCCTCCTGGACGCCTCCCTGGTGAGGTGTTCCGGGCATGTCCCACCGGGAGGAGACCCAGAGGAAGACCCAGGACACGCTGGAGGGACTATGTTTCTCGGCTGGCCTGGGAACGCCTTGGGATTCCCCCGGAGGAGCTGCTCCAAGTGGCTGGGGAGAGGGAAGTCTGGGCCTCCCTACTTAGGCTGCTACCCCCGCGACCCGACCCCGGATAAGCGGAAGAAGATGGATGGATGGATGGAAAACAGTGTCCACTCGTTTCCTTGAGAGCCTCAAGAAAAGTGTACCACTAAGAGTTTCAGACGACTGGGTTGTATCACTACACATCCATCCGTCTGTCTGTCCATCCATCCATCCATCCATCAATCCATCCATCCATCCGTCCATCTGTCCATCCATCCATCTGTCCATCCATGCATCCATCCATCCATCCATCCATCCTTCCATCAATCCATCCATCCATCCGTCCATCTGTCCATCCATCCATCCTCTTTACCCACTTCTTCCTTTTTGGTTCATGGGGGTCACTGGTGCCCATGTCCAGCAGTCACTGTGTGAGAGGTGGGAGACACCCTGGACAGGCTCCAGTCCATCACAGGAACACAGAGACAAACGAGACGAACATTCACTCTTCAGTATAACATGCATGTTTTTTGTCTGTGGGAGGAAACTGGAGGACCTGGAGAAAACCCACACAGCACGGAGAGAACATGCAAACTCCACCCAGAAAGGCTCCCGGACCAGGATTTGAACCAGGGACCTGCTTGCTGAGAGGCAGCAGCTCTACCAGTTACACCACTGTGCTCCAACATAGTTTTACTAAAAAGAAGTAGTAACTACTTCTTTTTATTTTCTCCAATAAAAGACAAACATAAAATAACTTGACCCAGCTGAGATTCGAACTCGTAGCCTACGGGTCAAGATAAAATGTGAGCTTAAAGCCGAGAGCTTATCCCTTTACGCCACGGCGGCTTATTAGTTTTTTTGGAGTCAACCTTTCCTATGAAGGATTTGCCGCTTGTAAAATTCTGGCGCGCGCAGGATTTAGAGATTATCAGTTATATTTTAAAACCCTGGCTACGCGCAAGAGTTAGAGAATATTAGTTATATTTTATAGAACTTCAGCATTCGCGCTGAAAGGCGGAAATGCTCTGTAGGCTATGGGTGCGCGCTTCGTGTTATTTACGTCCTAACATAAGCTGAATTGTAATCAGTCATTAACAAAAATTTAACTCAGAAACACTAATTCAGCTAACAATTATTTTAGGGGTTTCTGTAGTTAAATATTAATGAAATCAGCTTGCGCGCTGAGGTTGTTTGAATGAGTCCCGCCCCTGCTGCAAACAACAAATCAAATGTGAGCAGTATATGACTTCAAACTGGGTCCGTGGGGCTCGGCCCGATAAGAACCACGGTGGAGATGGTTCCAAAACGAGGCGGATCCCGGGCGGAAAAGGAAAATGCGAACATGACGAACCCGGGTTAGAAGCAGGGGAGAGCCGGGGAGGGCTGGCCAATGTGAAAACGGCTACAGAGTGCTGTGGTAGTTCAATGGTCTGTGGTGGTGTCAGGAAGGACATCAGTGTAAAAACAACGTTGCCAAGTCTTCGTGCGAGTTACTTCGCTGTGATGACACCTGAAGGAGGGAGCAGCTGAAAGAAAATAAATTAAATTTAAAAACGGGGTTTAGGACCAACTGTTGTGATAAGATTTTAAACCAAATAGTGTCTGTGTACCTTTACCTACATTTGACAAGTCCTGACTGATCGTCAACATTTCTCTCACTTGACTTTCCTCTACTCTTCATTTCCTGTCTCGGGGCTCAGGAACTCATTTACAGCTTGCGTACATCAAACATGTTCTCTGTTCTGTTTGTGTTGGACAGATCCAGCATCTGGCTATGCGCTGCATCCAGAAGAACATCAAGAAGAACCGTGGAGTCAAAGACTGGCCCTGGTGGAAGCTCTTCACCACCGTCAGACCTTTAATCGAGGTGCAGCTCACTGAGGAACAGATCCGTGGCAAGGATGTGAGTTTACGCACACGCTCACACATCTTCACTGTCACAAACCAGGTGGAGGGGGCAAAGGTCACGCACACCTGTCAGTTTTATCTGATAAGCAGATGTTGTACATTCATCTATGCTGATGATGAGTCTTAAGTCCACACACTCCAACTTTTAAATTGATGAAGCACAATGGGAAGAGAAACGTCTTTAACATGAGCAAACAAGTGCAGTTGTTTTATTTTTAACTTTTTTCTTCATCTTCATCTAAACTTCAGACACAAACAACATCAGGTTTCTGTTTTTAACCGTCAGGCGTTAAATACGTCAGCAGATTTAAAACAAGAGGATCCAAGTTGACATTCTTCTTAAAAATGAACA
>JBBPBX010032669.1:0-17500 GCA_038048925.1 Garcialebias charrua
ACCTCTTCTGATTGTCTTGCCATGTTTACAGCTTTCTCCAAGTCCAAGTTTTTCTCCATTTGCATACGCTCTGACAGTCTGATGTCTGCTAAGCCCACTACAATTCTGTCTCTTATTAATTCGTCGTGGAGCGGTCCATAATTGCAGTGCTCAGCTAATGCATGCAGGGCTGTAACAAATGCATCCACTGTTTCATTTTGCTCTTGTTTGCGCATATTAAATCGTGCGCGTTCATAAACAACATTTTTCTTGAGTATGAAGAAGTTCTGGAAACCCTCTTTCACTTTTTCATACTGGCGCTGGTCTGCATCGTTTAGCTTTAATCCTCTCAGGACATCATCCGCTTCGTCTCCCATGCAGTATATTAAGGTGTTTACCTGGTTTTCATCAGAACTCAACGACAAGCTACTGGCCTGGCGGAACCTCTCGAAGCGACGGATCCATTTTGTCCATTCATGTGGCTTCGAAAAATCAAAAGGCTCCGGCGGCTGGATGCTGAACGTGGCGCTGGGTGTGTTAGCCGCTATGCTAACTCCTGCCCTCGGCTGCTTGTTTTCTTCAGACATCTTAAAAATAGCTGTAGCTCGTTTTTCCTCTTCTTATCCACGCCAGACAGACTCTTCAGCAACTCACCACTTCTGACACCATGTCGTGTTCTTATTTTTAAGAACAAATACGTGGGACTTCATGTGCTGGCAAACATTCACTTTATTAGTCAGATCAACGTCTGCCTCGTGCTGCATAAACACGTCACATCCTGTGTTGTGTAACGTTCAAGAACACTCGTTAATAACAGTTACTATCATGAACACCACACTAACTAGCTGTGGAAACATCTACTTGTTTAATCTGAAGAGTTTCCACTCGATAGAATATGATGAGAGTCAGAAGATGAAGAATAAAGTTTGAGCCAACGTTTCCCTGAAACTACGACGTAAACAAACAGCCCCAGCGCGACATGTTTTTTTTAATTGAAAATAAAACAGATTCATCAGAATAAAAAGAAAGAAAAACACTGAATGAAAAGGTGCAGAAAGACGAAAATAGTGTTATAATATCTGCCCCTTGTTTAAAAAATACAAAATAACTACAAACAACAACCTTCACTTCACCTGCACCACACCTTCCCAACAACTTTGATTTAATCATCTTTTAAAACATATAAATAGTTTTATAAATGTTTATGATGATATCAAGTCAACACAATCCTGTTTCCTGATTTACAACTCAGCTCCTTCACACTAGTTCTAAATGAAGATTTTACAAACATTTACATTCCCTTCAGGGTTTAATAACTTTTTAAACAAAATGTAATTGAATATTTGGGGGTAATATTTTTTTTAGTTTTATACATGACTTGTAAAATACTATGTTCAACCAAATCATAACATTTTAATAATTTCAATTGATGAAATAATATATTTGTTGGGTGACCATAGCACTTCCTAATAATAATTCTTACAGCTCTTTTTAGTAAAATAAAAATAGGATTTGTAAAAGTTTTGCATGCTTTTCCCCAAACTTCAATACAACAGATTAAATATGGAACAATCATTACATTATACAATATATTCAAAACTTTGTCATTCAAAAACTATTTTACTTTATACAATAATGTAATTGATTTTGTTATTTTTATTCTTAAGTAATTTCCATGAGATTTCCATGTCAGCTTCTCATCAATAACGACACCCAAAAGTTTTATTTAATTAACTATGAATTTCAATGCTGTAAATTTTAAAGTTCTTGTTTAAAGTTAAAACTATTAATATTGACACAGTTGAGAATTTTATGCCAAGAAAGTTCATGCTCAATAATCCAGGTACCAAATCCAATAATTCTCAGTTGGGTCATCTGGAAACTGGATGGAGGATGGAGGGTGAAACGTTTCTATAAAAAAACTGTCCATGACCCGACAGAATTATTGGGTTGAGAATTTTATGTTTATTTGATGGTGATTTCCATCTTTTTGGAGGCTAAATACAAATACAAGGTGAACATCAATTTATTTGTATAGTTTATAGGTTTTTTTAGGCTTTTATATTGTTTATATCGATATCGAATTATATCAATATCGACCGAAATTAAGAACTATATCGTGATAAAAATTTTGGCCATATCGTCCAGCCCTACATGAAACTAACTTTACTGCAGTTTAATGTGGGGCTATGGCTCTGCAGACATTGCACACATTGCTGCCTTTCGGTGTTTAGTGCAAAATACTTCCACACAATGGACATGTTTCGGTGAAAAGTTGGCTAGCTGTTAGCCACAGCGCTACAGCACGTTGAAGCTGGCTGCAAACTATGAAATGGGTTTCCTTATTGTGAGGCAGGCCTTATTACACTGGGTTCATAAGACACGCCTCTGTTCAGGAAATCCATTCCATAGTTTGAAGCCAACATGTGGAAAAGTTTCATCAGACACAGACATGCATGACGGATCGGAAATCTCGGCAAGTTGGATCGGAAAAATCTGATACGTAAATTATGCTGGTATCGGAGGCCGATACCAATACCGGATCAGTCCCATCCCTAGTTTTGAGGTGAAAATTATTGAGTTTAGAAACTTACTGCCATCTCCCTCTCCTCCTCCAAGCTCGGGGGTTGTTTCTGCTAGGCTCTGCATGCCTGATGGTAGGCTGCTCTTCACGACCACTACTGCAACAGACAAAGTGATTGATTAGCCTGAAAAGTGTTGTCAGGGGTACAGTATATTATTGCATCACTGTTGGCGAACACACATACCGGTACATACACTGTACAGTATAAAGTCAGCTTCCATTTTATTTAGAGGAGCTGTGAATGTTGCTCAAAGTCAGGAACATGATGTCCTGGTCCATAAAAATAGCTGCTAGCCTAGCTGTGGATAGCAATGACATTTACTGTTCCTTTGACATTAGTCTAAATTCAGTATGGCTTGGCGGAAAGACACGGAGGAAAATGTTTACAAGTGCTGCAAATAGAAACAAATCATCAGGAGGGGGTGGGGTGGGGTTGGCTGGTGGGAGAGTGGTGGCATTACTTTATGGTTTTGTGAAACCAAAGCAAAATCATTGTCCAGATATATGAAAATCATGTTTGGTTACTATGGACAATTTTTGTCACGTAACCCACTAGCTACCCTGACAGGCAAAACATGGTGGTGCACAGTGATGATCTGGAGTGATCAATAATGCTGTCATGTGAAAATTCATTCAACCTTTATTTAGTCAGGTAAATCTTTTGAACCTCATGGGCTCATTTACAAAAGCGACCTGCTAAAACTAAAGAACAATGAACAGCAGTGATAGAATTTCATTAAACAATAAACAAACAAACAATAAACAATAGAAAACAAAAAGAGAGAAAAAAACAAAAGATTTTTTTTTTTTTTTTTTAACAAAGTATCAAAAAACTAGCAAAACATTATAAGGTAGACGTATAAAATCAAAGACAGGAACAAATCTGCATTGGTTTTTGCCAGGATTCCAACAGATTCTGAAAACCATTTAGAGAAGTCAAGGTCGAGAGCTTCAGATCTTTTTGTAAGATATTCCATGAAGCAGGAGCAGAGTAGGAGAAGGCCCTTTTTCCAAGTTCAGTCCTCACTGACGGAACACTGCAGGTAATCATGTCCTGAGAGCGCACACTGTAGCTGCACTCACGCAAAGACATGTAGGAGGAGATGTATGAGGGCAGCAGACCAAGAAGTGATTTAAAGATGAAAATGTACCAGTGGAAGAGTCTGCGTGAGGTTAATGATGTCCAGTTAACCAGTGAATACAGGGTGCAGTGGTGGGTACGATAATCACAACCAGTTATGAATCTTAGTGCACCATGATAGACCACATCCAACATCCGCAGGGTGCTTGTAGGAGCATTCATGTAGAGAATGTCACCGTAATCAATGGAGGGAAGGAAAGTCACAGATACAAGGCGTTTCCTAACATTCAGTGTTAGACAGGATCTGTTTCTGAAAAAGAAACCCAGTTTAACTTTCAATTTCTTCACTAGGTTTTCCACGTGGAGTTTAAAAGAGAGATGTGAATCGATCAGGATACCCAGATATTTATAGGAATCAACAAACTCAATAGGGACACCATTTGAAGATAAAATCAGAGGAGGATCTGCTGGAACCGCCTTCCTATTTGAAAAAAACATCCCTTTTGTTTTATCAGCATTTAGGACAAGTTTGAGACGGAACAAATCTGACTGGATGATGTCAAAAGCGGATTGTAGTAACTGGAAAGCCTTAGCTACTGTTTTAGCTCGGCAATAAACAACTGTATCATCAGCATAGAAATGTAAGGATGCATCAGGGATGCAGTGACCTACATTAGCTATGTAGATTGTAAAGAGAGTTGGTCCTAAAACTGAGCCTTGTGGTACACCATTTTTAACTGTTAAATAGCTGGAAGAAGCACCGTTATGTTGAACACATTGCCTCCGATTGGAAAGATAGTTAGAAAACCAACCGATGGTGTGATCAGAGAAACCGATTTCTGAGAGCTTATGACACAGGATGTTATGATCCACAGTGTCAAAAGCTTTAGACAGGTCTAAGAAAAGTGCAGCACAATAGTCCTTAGCATCCAATGCTTCAACAACATCATTCAGAACCTTCAGAGAAGCAGTTGTTGTGCTGTGTTTTTTCCTGAAACCAGATTGATGGAGAGGTAAGATGTTAAATGAGTCCAGATAGTTTTTGATCTGAGAGTTTATCAGTTTTTCTTGAACCTTGGCTAAGATGCAGAGTTTAGAGATCGGTCGATAATTGTTCAATGAGGTGGGGTCACCTCCCTTCAGCAAAGGAAGAACAAAGGCTGTTTTCCAAGCATCCGGAATGGTGTTTTGGCTTATGGACAGATTAAAGATGTGGGTCACAGGGACTGTGATGATATGAGCAGCCAGCCTTAAGAAATAAGGTGGAAGTTCATCTGGACCTGCAGATTTTTTAGGATCAAGATCATTTAACAGTTTATTTACCTCACTGACTGAGAATGGAGAAAAAGAGAAGGTGTGATTAACAGATGGTTGGCTTGTAGGAGGGATTTGATTTGTTGAAGTTTGATTATTAGATAAAGTGGCCGATTTTCCGTTTGTAACTGTATCAAATAAAGAACTAGAAGCAACAAAATGTTTATTGAAACAGTTCAGGATCTCGTGCTTATTTGACACAGGAACAGAGTCAACAAGAAATTGTGATGGGAGGTCAGATGATTGGGGGGTGCCTGAGAGAGATTTAATGGTTTTCCAGAATTTTTTAGGATCGTTTAGATTTTTGGAGGTCTGAGATAAGAAGTAGTTACGTTTTGCAGCTTTAATGGCAGTTGTGCATTTATTCCTTAGCTGCCGAAATTTCAACCAATCAGTGTCTGAGTGTGATTTTCTTGCTGCTGCCCAAAGATGATCTCTCCAGTGCAGGAGATCAGCTAGTTCAGGAGTAAACCAGGGGCTGTCACGGCCCTTTATCCTGAACTGCCGGAAAGGAGCGTGTTTGTTTACAAAGTCAATGAAACTATCATGAAAATAGTTCCAAGCGGTGTTCACGTCATTGATTTGTAGGATACGTTGCCAATCAAAGTGGGATAGATCCCAAAGGAATGACTGTTCACAGAAACGTTTCAAATCCCTTTTTTGGATTATTCTGGGCTTAGCAGGTGGAAGTTTAGTAGATCTAAGAGCTGCTATTACGGAATGATCACTCAAAACGTTAGCAAATACACCTATACCAGGAAATTTGTGAGGTGCATTTGTGAAAAACAGATCTAAGGTGGAAGATTTTTCGGGACATTTTAAGTTTGGTCTGGTGGGAGAATCGATAAGTTGTGTTAGATTGAGAGATAGGCAACATTCCCTGAATTTATCACAGAGGGGGGTCGACTTATTCCAGTCAATGTTGAAATCTCCTGCCATAACAATCTCATTGTGTTTTAAATTTCCTATGAATTCAGTCAGGGAGGATAGAGCTTCAGGTGTTGCGGAGGGGGGACGATAACAACCTACAACAGTTAAGGGCTGACCTCCTTTCAAACTGATGTTCACAGCTAAAGCCTCAAACTGGTTTGCGATTGTTTTTTTAGACGCAATCGTGGCAGCCAAAGAGTCTCTGATGTAAATAGCGACTCCACCTCCCTTTTTATTACGATCACAACGATAGATCTTAAATTCATTGATTGCCAAGTCATTTTTCGAAACAGATTTTTTGAGCCAAGTTTCAGAGATAACGATCACATCTGCCCCAGAAGAAGTGATTAGGATTTTCAGTTCATCAAGTTTTTTTAGAAGGCTACGAGCGTTTACATGCAGAAAACGGAGACCTGAAATATTTTTAAACTCATTAGGTGTACAATAGTTAGTAATTGGCCCTGGGTTGGGCTGAATCCCTGAGATCATTAACAACAATAATATCAGACATTTACCTGACTTCTTTGTCACTGATGTGTAATTACAGGAGTTAACAGTGTGACATTTTGCCCCCATAATTGAACCATGTGAAACATTAATGAAGACACGATCATTCAGAACCCAAAAACAATGAAAGCTGCAGTGATGGACAGTCCCTGATGTGTTGATAAGATTCAGTGATTCCAGGTAGTCTGAGAACTGAAAATAATGACAGTAATATGGATGATGCAGAAAAGTCTCAGACCATAAAGCGTCACAAATTAGGTGGTCAAACAATTCCGTTGTGGAGAAATTTGTGGAGGAATGTGGGGGGATCCAGCCTCCTTGAGAATATGAATGGATGTGGCCATGGTGAACACAGGCTGGATCCAGAATCAACGGAAAGAAACAAACAATATGTAGCAAACAGCAGAGTGAGCTGCCAGAAAGGCCTCCTGGAGTTAAGGGCATGGTTGAAGCCTGTTTCAAGTCAATAAAGGGAAGGGACAACAGCGTGAACAGCACCAACAACGCAGCTCCTGATACGCAGCGATACACGTCACACTCTGCTCGTCTGATCCAGAAACAGCTCACAACAGTGTGAAACAGGCACCAATGATGATCCAGTTCCTCCGCGCTTCACTCTCTGCTCGTCTGATCCAGAAACAGCTCACAACAGTGTGAAACAGCACCAATGATGATCCTCCGCGCTTCACTCTCTGCTCGTCTGATCCAGAAACAGCTCACAACAGTGTGAAACAGCACCAATGATGATCCTCCGCGCTTCACTCTCTGCTCGTCTGATCCACAAACAGCTCACAACAGTGTGAAACAGCACCAATGATGATCCTCCGCGCTTCACTCTCTGCTCGTCTGATCCACAAACAGCTCACAACAGTGTGAAACAGCACCAATGATGATCCTCCGCGCTTCACTCTCTGCTCGTCTGATCCACAAACAGCTCACAACAGTGTGAAACAGCACCAATGATGATCCAGTTCCTCCGCGCTTCACTCTCTGCTCGTCTGATCCAGAAACAGCTCACAACAGTGTGAAACAGGCACCAATGATGATCCAGTTCCTCCGCGCTTCACTCTCTGCTCGTCTGATCCACAAACAGCTCACAACAGTGTGAAACAGCACCAATGATGATCCTCCGCGCTTCACTCTCTGCTCGTCTGATCCACAAACAGCTCACAACAGTGTGAAACAGCACCAATGATGATCCTCCGCGCTTCACTCTCTGCTCGTCTGATCCAGAAACAGCTCACAACAGTGTGAAACAGGCACCAATGATGATCCAGTTCCTCCGCGCTTCACTCTCTGCTCGTCTGATCCAGAAACAGCTCACAACAGTAGCTGTGTTTACATGGACAAAATTTTGTGACCGGATTGAAATGTGTTCTGATCGCATAATTAGATAGCACCGTTTACATGGGCACAATCCGTTCATGACGAGTGTTTACATGCACCAGGCTTTTATTCTGATCAGAAGTTCTGACATGCGCAGAGTGGTACACTCCCCTTAAAAAAAACACCGAAGAAGTTACTTCCGTTAAAACCACAGAAGAAGAAGCTACTTCCGGGACGAAAGTAAACAAGACGTCAAAAATGGACCCGCACCAGATTGTAATGACAGCGATTGAGTTTTTTACTGCACTCCCTGATTGAACTACAGGTGAAGCAGCGCGTGCTTTTAGTTTTTTTATTCACAGGATGAGAGCGCTGGACGTCCTCTGTCCTCCAAGCTGTCGTGGACAACAACTGTTGGTAAGATAATAAAAACGCTGTATGCTAATAAACTTTTTGTCCTTTCTTTTTCTACCTGTCTGCGTGATACTGTCTGTATTTGTTATTAATTACTATTCTTCCTCTGTTTTCCTGTTTCTGGAGCATCAGTGTCAAGATGCCAGGCAGTGCCCATGATGTCCTGCGCCACCCAGACTCTATCAAAGGGCTCATCTGTTGACAAAAGTAAGGCTAATATTTACTATATTGTATTTAGTATTACAACTATTACAGCTAAGTATCTCAAAGTAGAGATGCTTAGCTGTAAAGTTTTATTTAAAAAAATGTTTATTTGAACCATGTCTTTAAACAAATAGTTAAATGTTGCCAAAATGTAAGGCTAAAATTTACTATATTGTATTTAGTATCTAAGTAATCAGTAGACATACTTAGCTGTAAAGTTTTATTTAAAAAAAAAACGTTTGTTTGAACCATGTCTTTAAACAAATGGAGTTAAATGTTGCCAAAATGTAAGGCTAACATTTACTATATTGTATTTAGTTTTACAACTATTACAGCTAAGTAATCAGTAGACATAATTACTGTAAAGTTTTATTTAAAAAAATGTTTATTTGAACCATGTCTTTAAACAAATAGTTAAATGTTGCCAACATGTAAGGCTAAAATTTACTATATTGTATTTAGTATCTAAGTAATCAGTAGACATAATTACTGTAGTTTTATTTAAAATAAAATTTGTTTGAACCATAACTTTAAACAAATAAAAAGTTGAACACTAAATATTGGCATGTTCTTTTTTTGCAGTCTGTGAGGAACATACCTGCTGTTGGACTGGCTCGTCAAAGGATACACAAACTCTCCTCGTCTGACTCCTCAACAAGTCATTTAATGTTTACCTTTGCTCAGTCAGGTGGAGGTAGAGATGACCTTCAGGTTGCTGAAGTCACAGTAGAGAGTTCTTCTAAAAAGATACTGGTCATGTATTTGTGTTCACATGCAGTTAACATTTGTATAAATATATTATCACAATAAAAAACTGCAAATACTAGTGAACATCTGAGCTCTTTAATGGACCAAACATTTTAACAAATTCTTGTAAACAATTGATACTGCTTGTTTGAAACATGTTTCATTCTTAGTGCAATTTGAGTTATATCAGAAAAACAAAAATTAAACATTCAAAACGTTTGTGCAAAACAGACCATGTGCACAGATCACCACATCTTGTAATGATGACAAAAAAAAACATTCTTTGGTCATTTAAAACTACAGTACTACAGTTACTGTACTTCTTCAGTAACTTCTTTATCAACTCATCACATACTTTCACAATTTCAATGTATGCATGTGATTTAGGACAACTAAAAATTGGTGACAAAATATTTGATTTTACTTCCAAAATGTATGTTTCTGTATCCTGATAGAGCAGCAAATGTGTTTTTATCCTGTGAGTCATGCAGAAACTCAGAGTCCTTATTAAACCACCTGACTGTATTAAGTTAGGACATCTTAATTGTACCATAAACTATCAATCCTAATGTCTGTGTAAAAAATACATTTACAGATCTGTCAGGGGACAAAGAAACATGGTTGTGGAGAATTGAAACATTTTCAAATCAGTTTTGAGTTGTTCTAAAGCACATGTGTGAACTTCTTGGGATTTCTCAGTAGAAGACATGGGACTCTCATCTTCTGCCACCTGCCACCATCACCTGCCACCATCACCTGCCACTGTCTGTTGTGTGCTGCTGCCTCTTCAAAGCTGGACTCATCATCTGAAAAACAAACAAAATAAAGTTTAACTGGACTACTGATATGTTGAAATTTGTTAGGTTAATTATCTGGTTAGTTATAGTAGTGTTATAATCTACAATACAGTAGTACTGTACTGCCCTAAAGCTACTCTTATTTCTTATTATAATTACATTTTAACACATTTGTTGTTTCTAATTACTCCAGGTAATACAGTACAGAGGGTTAATGTGGTTTGAATAGTCTAACTTACCACAAAGGATGCTTTGCTCCTCTGGTTAGCATTGGGGCTGTAGTCCTCAGATTCCTCTCTCATAAGATCCACACCACTGCCTGCTGTGATGGCAAGTGGTGGCAGATCTCTCATCAGTTCGTCCATCAACACGTAAAATGAAAAAGTGGTGGGGTCGTACTTCTCCCGTTGTTGTTTTTAGCTTTGCAGCACTTAGCTTTCAAGCACTTCCAGCGATCTCCGGCTTCTTCCAGCTTTTCATGTACTTGTGTAAATAACTCCGTGTTCCTACACGTTCGGTCAAGGCGTTCGATAGTTTTGAGCTATTTTAATGTTTCCATTACAAATGTTGCATCGCTCACCGACCAGTTTTGCTTCCCCACCATGTTAGCGTTAGCCACTAGCCAGGCGGAGAAGGAAAACACGAGGGGTGGAGTGGGGGGGGGGGGTGCGCAGCGCACATGCGCAGTCAGGACAGTTTGATAAACGGAACGGATCAAGTGTTTACATGCACACCGAACGGGTAACGGATCGGTGTAAACCACCTGTTTTGAACTGATCACAAATTAGGACGGATCACGCCGAATACACAAAAAATGATCCGAACTGGGTGTTTACATGACACACTTTTGATCCGATCGGCCGTTTGATCTGATTACTTATGTCCATGTAAACGCACCTAGTGTGAAACAGGCACCAATGATGATCCAGTTCCTCCGCGCTTCTGTAGCTGTGTTTACATGGACAAAATTTTGTGACCTGATTGAAATGTGTTCTGATCGCATAATTAGATGGCACCGTTTACATGTGCACAATCCGTTCATGACGAGTGTTTACATGCAGCAGGCTTTTATTCTGATCAGAAGTTCTGACATGCGCAGAGTGGTACACTCCCCCTTAAAAAAACACCGAAGAAGAAGTTACTTCCGTTAAAACCACAGAAGAAGAAGTTGCTTCCGGGACGAAAGTAAACAGACGCGTCAATGGACCCGCGCCAGATTGTAATGACGGAGACTGAGTTTTTACTGCACTCCCTGATTGAACTACAGGTGAAGCAGCGCGTGCTTTTAGTTTTTTTATTCACAGGATGAGAGCGCTGGACGTCCTCTGTCCTCCAAGCTGTCGTGGACAACAACTGTTGGTAAGATAATAAAAACGCTGTATGCTAATAAACTTTTTTGCCCTTTCCTTTTCTACCTGTCTGCGTGATACTGTCTGTATTTGTTATTAATTACTATTCTTCCTCTGTTTTCCTGTTTCTGGAGCATCAGTGACACGATGCCAGGCAGTGCCCATGATGCCAATGTCCTGCGCCACTCAGACCTCTATCAAAGGGCTCATCTGTTGCCAAAAGTAAGGCTAATATTTACTATATTGTATTTAGTTTTACTACAACGATTACAGCTAAGAAGTATCTCAAAGTAGAGATGCTTAGCTGTAAAGTTTTATTTAAAAAAATGTTTGTTTGAACCATGTCTTTAAACAAATTCATTCATTCATTCAACCTTTATTTATACAGGCCTCTTTGAGTCATGGGGACTCATTTACAAGAGGGACCTGTCTCACTCACACCAAACAACCATCCACTCTCACACCCAGGGTCAATTTAGTCACCAATCAGCCTAACGTGCATGTTTTTGGTCTGTGGGAGGAAACCGGAGTACCCGGAGGAAACCCACGCATAGTTAAATGTTAAATGCAAATAGTTAAATGTTGCCAAAATGTAAGGCTAAAATTTACTATTGTATTTAGTATTAAACCATTACAGCTAAGTAATCAGTAGACATACTTAGCTGTAAAGAAATTTGTTTGAACCATATCTTTAAACAAATAAAAAGTTGAACACTAAATATTGGCATGTCCTTTTTTTGCAGTCTGTGAGGAACATTGAAGAACGTCAGTCTCTTCAGGTGACCCTGCATACCCGCTGTTGGACTGGCTCGTCAAAGGATACCCAAACTCTCCTCGTCTGACTCCTCAAGTCATTTAATGTTTACCTTTGCTCAGTCAGGTGGAGGTAGAGATGACCTTCGGGTTGCTGAAGTCACAGTAGAGTTCTTCTAAAAAGATACTTGTCATGTATTTGTGTTCACATGCAGTTAACATTTGTATAAAATTATCACAATAAAAAACTGCAAATACTAGTGAACATCTGAGCTCTTTAATGGACCAAACATTTTAACAAATTCTTGTAAACAATTGATACTGCTTGCTTGTTTGAAACATGTTTCATTCTTAGTGCAATTTGAGGTATATCAGAAAAACATAAAAATTAAACATTCAAAATGTGTGTGCAAAATAGACGATGTGCACAGATCAAATCTTGTAATGATGACAACAACAAAAAAACATTCTTTGGTCATTTAAAAACTACAGTAACCTGTAATTCAGTAACTTCTTTATCAACTCATCGCATACTTTCACAATTTCGATGTATGCATGTGATTTAGGACAACAAAATTGGTGACAAAATAATCGATTTTACTTCCAAAATGTATGTTTCTGTATCCTGATAGAGCAGCAAATGTGTTTTTATCCTGTGAGTCATGCAGAAACTCAGAGTCCTTATTAAACCACCTGACTGTATTAAGTTAGGACATCTTAATTGTACCATAAACTATCAATCCTAATGTCTGTGTAAAAAATACATTTACAGATCTGTCAGTGCACAAAGAAACATGGTTGTGGAGAATTGAAACATTTTCAAATCAGTTTTGAGTTGTTCTAAAGCTCATGTGTGAACTTCTTGGGATTCCTAAGACGTGGGACTCTTGCATCTTCTGCCACCTGCCACCATCACCTGCTGTCTGTTGTGTGCTGCTGCCTCTTCAAAGCTGGACTCATCATCTGAAAAACAAACAAAATAAAGTTTAACTGGACTACTGATATGTTGAAATTTGTTGGGTTAATTATCTGGTTAGTTGGAGGAGTTTTAATGTACAATACAGTAGTACTGTACTGCCCTAAAGCTACTCTTATTTCTTATTATAATTACATTTTAACATATTTGTTGTTTCTAATTACTCCAGGTAATACAGTACAGAGGGTTAATGTGGTTTGAAGAGTCTAACTTACCAGAAAGGATGCTTTGCTCCTCTGGTTAGCTTCATCTCAGATTCCTCTCCTCCTCATAACCTAGATCCACACCGCTGCCTGCTGTGTTGGAAGTGGCAGATCTCTCATCAGTTCATTTATCAACACGTAAAATGAAAAAGTGGTGGGGTCGTACTTCTCCCGTTGTTGTTTTTAGCTTTGTAGCACTTAGCTTTCAAGCACTTCCAGCGATCTCCAGCTTCTTCCAGCTTTTCATGTACTTGTTTAAATAACTCCGTGTTCCCACACGTTCGGTCAAGGCGTTTGATAGTTTTGAGCTATTTTAACGTTTCTATTAGAAATGTTGCATCGCTCACCGACCATTTTTGCTTCCCCACCATGCGTTAGCATCTACCCACTAGCTAGGCAGAGAAGGAAACACGAGGGGTGGGGTGGGGTGGGGGGGTGCGTGCGCAGCGCACATGCGCAGTCAGGACAGTTTGATAAACGGAACGGATCAAGTGTTTACATGCACACCGAACGGGTAACGGATCGGTGTAAACCACCTGTTTCGAGCTGATCACAAATTAGGCCGGATCACGCCGAAAACACAAAAAATGATCCGAACGGGGTGTTTACATGACACACTTTTGATCCGATCGGCCATTTGATCTGATTACTTATGTCCATGTAAACACACCTTGTCTCTGCTTGTCTGATCAACAAACAGCTCACAGCAGTATGAAATAGGCACCGAAACAATGATGATCCTGATCTTCTGCACCTCACATCACGTCACGCTGCTTCACGACCTCTCTGCTGTCTGAGCAGTTGGATGTTTTCAATGAAAATGACTGTTTTCTCCAAATGAGGCTCTTTAAACAGTTATCTACATCAGGTAAGATATTTATTATGTGGCTGTTTCCTTATCAGCCCAAAAAAGCCACCTCCAAGAATAAAAATGAAAAAAGAATGAAAAAACAGCAAGTCTCAATGGAGGAGGTGAAGCTTCAGCTTCAAATTGATCCTCAGCTCGGTTCAGTCCTGCTCCCATCCAGATCAGGCACTTCAAAGCAGCCGCGTGCAGCCGCACGTCTCTCAGCTGAGCACAGAGCGCGGCTCACCGTGATACCACGGAGAAGTACAGATCCTCCTCTTTGGGTAACGGGTCACAGCTGAGAACGGCTTTAATGCAAACAAAGTCCCCCACAGCCAACTCGGTTTTTGTTCTGGTCCAGGTTCGGCCAGGTACACTCCCCCCCCCCAAACCACGAGGTCATTCAAACAAAATGCTGCAGAAAAAATCAGTGAAATTCCTTCCGTGCGATTCTTGTTTGAAACCAGGTAAAACCACAGTTCAGAAAGGGTCCAAAAAGCGAGGAGGGGGAAAAAAACAAAACACCGAGGCTACGTGGGGTAGTCTCCCAGCTCGACGACTCACCTGGCCGGCAGGAAGCGCCCAGAGTGACCGGTGGTTGCAACAGCCGGTCCAGGACCGAAATAAAAAAATTGTACGGTCCCGTGCGGCTCCCTGAGTCACTAACACCGTAATTCGGTAGGAAGATGGACCAAACTTTAGTCCAATTCGAAAAACGGGTCAGTTTGATGTTAAAAGATTCAGAGAGCCAGAGGGAAAAGCGTCCATCAGCTCCGCCGGAACCAGAAGTGATGATGAAAGAAAGAAAATGAAGAACCAGTAAATGTTGAAAGCCACAGGATTACATCATCTTTGTAGAAAACATTTGATCAGCATTAAGATTACAATTACTCTGTTTTTTTTAATTCAGGTGATTTTGTTGCAAAAGTTTTATGTAGAGAAGATTAATGGATGAGCTCTAATAACATGAGATAGTGTTGAAAACATGCTAATGCTAATGCAAGCTAAATGTTGTTAACATGAACTCACAAAGTATTTTATCGTATTTTCCGGACTATAAGTTACCGTTTTTTCATAGTTTTGGCCTGCAACATATAGTCCGAAGCGACTTACAGTATATACTTTTTCCCCTTATTCATGATGTAATTTTTGACTGACATGTTAAATGTTCATTTATACTGACATGAACCAGAGTAAACATTACCATTTGCAGCCACGAGAGGGCCCTCTAGGCTTTTGACAACTATATGTTGTTCCTTTACTGCTAACGTCCCCCACACACAAATTTTTTTTTTTTACTTATGCTACTTTTACACTAGTGCCTCTACAGCACTGTTCGACTTGGCTCAGCTCTGTTCAGCACTATACAAGTGTTTTTCCATTACAATTCATTAACGGCTCTAGTGGGCGGGTTCAGAGTCCAAACACTGATGCCACGCACAGGGGTGAAAGTAGTTTTAAATTCTTGGGGGTACTATAACTATGGGCAGCACGTTGGCACAACTGGTAGAGCTGTTGCCTCTCAGCGAGAAGGTTGCCGGTTCAAATCCCGGTCCGGGGCCTTTCTGGGTGGAGTTTGCATGTTCTCCCCGTGCATGCGTGGGTTTCCTCCGGGTACTCCGGTTTCCTCCCACAGACCAAAAACATGCTTGTTAGGCTGATTGGTGACTCTAAATTGACCCTAGGTGTGAGTGTGAGAGTGGATGGTTGTTTGGTGTGAGTGAGACAGGTCCCTCTTGTAAATGAGTCCCCGTGACTCAACGAGGCTAGCCTGTATAAATAAAGGTTGAATGAATGAATGAATAACAACAGTGTACAGTATATGTATATATATTAGGCTTGTTATAGATAAACCGATTCAACCGGATATCCGGTTTGACAAGCTAGCGATGTGGTTGCATCGGTAGCAGCCACGTAAACCGACAGCAACCAACCACAAATTCAGAGATGAACCGGTTGAAAAGACACGGACCGGGTATCGCGAGACTTTCTGGGTTTAGAATGCGTTTCTAAAACAATGCGAGAGTTGGAAATGCCCACGAAGCTATTCTCACGCATGCGCCATAGCTCACCAAGACGACGAGCATGGATGTAAATAGTAGCCGTGCTAGAGTCACCGCGAAAGATTTTCAACACATCAGCCAGACAAAAATCTAAAGTGTGGAACATTTTCGGGTTTTACTAGAAGGACGGAAAACTCGAAAAAAGCCACGCTATTTGTAAGCTATGCAGAGCACCTCTGAAGTACACTGGTAGCACAACAAACCTCGACCAACATGCAACGAGGAAACACAGAGAGGAGTACTGCAAACTTCTCAAGCCTCATAACAACGAGCAGGAGCGTGCAGCTGCATCACACAAAGCGACGGGTAATGTTATCACTAAATTTTACGGGCAACTCGGTGATAGACTAGTTCATCACGAGCTACATAGGCCTTGAAGATCTCTTCCACACTGCAGTAGCTCTGGACCCCCGTTTTAAGTCCCTACCCTTCTTCAGTAGCCATGATGCAGAGAGAACATTCACAAGCCTGTCAGCAGAAGCAATATACCTGCATCACAAGGTAAATCCCCCAACACACTGTCAAAATACATATTACAGTGGATTCAGTTACAGTCTGCTGTGTTTTGTTGTTGTCACTAGATTTATTCTGCCTACTGTTTTTTGATTGTTTACACTGCATTTAACCATACTGTACACTAAATGTAATGTCATGTTTTATTTCTAGGTAACGGGGGATTCAGTTCAGAGAGGTCCAATGCAGACTGATCCATGTCAGACTGAACCTGCAAATGGAGATCTGGACGTCTGCATTGATACACCCCAGACCCAAGATGAGCATAAAGGTTTGTGTTTTATAACTTGTGATCAAGAATGAGCTGACTTTGTCTTAAGCTTGTGCTGCAGTCATTGTATCAGCATAAAACACATTCACTATAATGAGAGAATCTGCATGCACAGAAAGAGTTAAATAATAATCGTGATGATGATGATGATAATGATACATTTTTTACACATGTACACGAGTCCCTACATAAATTAATTCTGAACATCAGATGAAGATTTTTACATAAAATGGTAAAGTCAGTAAAAAAAAAAAACTTCATGGCTAAAGACAAAGTTTCTGAAGAGGAAAAATAGTAAACAACATGGTAGAATTTTAACGTTGAAGCAGGATGAATTTGTGTGAATTACTATTTCAAGGTAGTAATGAAATATAAGCTAAAATGCACATGATCTATATTGCACATAACTACCAAACTGCAGGTTATGTGACAGGTTATTGCACAGCGGGTTATTGCAAAGGAGCTTTGTGCTTAGCTTATTCCTGTTTTTTTTTCCTAGTGATTTTTATTTTATTACATGCTGCTGTAACCATTTGTGCCTTTTATATTTTTTCTGTAGGAAATTTTCTTTTAGCTGGTCTTTTTAGGTCCATGTTTAAAAATAAACACATTTAACATGTGATTATTTTGTTTGGCTTTTTA
>JBBPBX010032669.1:20000-21114 GCA_038048925.1 Garcialebias charrua
TTGTTAAGCTTGGCGCCTCCGAGCGCACCCTCAGAGACCTCTGGGGAGGGAGGGGGGGGTCAGCAAGGTCTCTCAGCTTCACTCCAGGAGAATAGTTTCCAGCAGACAGCCTTCTTCTTTTCCAAGGTCGTGCAGAAACTAGATTAGATAGTTATTGTTTATCTTCAATCCAGGCCACAGTGTTCTTTTTGACTGCAGCCTTCCAAAGTCCAGGTGCTGTTCAGGTCCAAAATCGCCGAATCATATGAGGTTCCGAAGCTACGAACCCCCATCTGTGCCCTGATTGAGGCCGGGCGGCTGTAAACGAGTTCCAAAGCGCACCGCAGGTCCGCGGTGGTCTACCGCCGCTCCCATTGTGCGGTTCAGTTCGTACAACAGCTGGGTTGAGGAGCTCACAGCCCGGATCAGAGAATTTTATTGTCTTTGTCAATGCCTGGTTGGTTTTTGTGTTCATATTTACTAATATTTACTTATTTACTATTACTAATACTTAACTGTGCAATGTTACTTACTACATGTGCAATAACCTATCACACAACCTGTGTTGTATATGTTAGTTATGTGCAATATATATCAGGTGCATTTCAGCTTATACAGTATTACTACCTGTGAAATGCTTATTCACACAAATGCATCCTACTTGCACAGTTTTATTCTACTATGTTGTTCTTTACTATATTTATTTTGGACATAGTAATTTATTTATTTTTTCACTTTTTGGTACTTTATTTTGAACCTTTACTGTATGCTTTAATATTTCTTGTTTGTTTGTTTGTTTGTTTGCTTTTAGTGAGTCAAATTGGTTCTTCTCATCCTGAGTATTTCATTGCATTGCTGACCTTGTGTTAACCTGCATATGACAAACAAATAACCTAACATAACTACAATATCTACAGACCAAAAAAACAAGCAAATCACCTTCATAAATCATTCACCTGCTGCTTTGCTTTCTAAACATTGCCATCTGACATGAACAAAAACCTAATCAACTTTATTGGAAAACAGTTTTTTATATACTGTAAGAAAAAGCCACAGAGAAAAAAAATTAACAAACCCTTTTCTGTATTTTCTCAGCATGTCCAAGTGCATAGTCTAATCACTGTAATAATACTGA
>JBBPBX010032670.1:5134-18162 GCA_038048925.1 Garcialebias charrua
CTCCACAGGAGTGGACTGCTTTGGTCCTTATGTCATCAAAATCGGACGCCGAGTGGAGAAGCGCTGGGGAGTGATCTTCAAGTGCCTCACAACACGCTGTGTCCACCTAGACCTGCTGGCAGGTCTTGATGCACATTCCTTCCTCTTGGCACTGAGAAGGTTCATAACACGAAGAGGAACTCCTGCTGAGATGCTCTCAGACCAAGGGACTAATTTCAGAGGGGCCGAGAGAGAGCTAAAGGAGGCATTTGCAGCTATGGTTCCAGAGCTACAAGAGAAGCTTGCCAAACACCAGATTAAGTTCCAATTCAACCCACCAGTAGCACCTCACTATGGTGGGGCATGGGAGCGAGAGATACAGTCGGTCAAGAAAGCTCTTCAGGTAGTTGCCGGCACACAGTCCTTCCACGAAGATGTCCTTCTCACACTTCTGATCGAGGTTGAGGGCATTCGCAACGCCAAGCCCTTAGGCTATGTTTCATCAGACCAGTGACGCCAAATATGTTGTTGATGGGGCGGCGGGACGCCTCCTTACCCCAAGTGTCTTACGCTCCTGACACCGTCACAAGAAGACGCTGGCGCCACTGTCAGATGATGGTGGACCACTTCTGGGTGCAGTTCCTGCGGCATTACCTTCCATCCTTGCAAGTTCGGCAGAAGTGGAGGCGGCCTACTGACGACCTCACGCAGAGCACGATCGTCATGATCGTTGATCCCCAGCTTCCGAGAGCAAAGTGGCCCATCGGGAAGGTTGTCAAGGTGATCGAGAGTGCAGACGGTCGGGTCCGGTCAGCCGAGGTTCGGATTGGAGAGAAGACCTACCTGCGGCCGGTATCACGTATGGTCCAGCTGCCGGCCATTCCACCTGATGATGGAACAAATTCAGGGACTCCACCTTCATCTTAGGGAATTTAATAGACTTTACAAAATAGCTAGGCTATTCTGGGGACGGATGTTATAAATTCCCTAGTATTTCTGCATTGTTTTGTTCAGGTATCTTGTTAGACAGCTAATTCGTATTTTATGTTAGACAGCTAATTCGTATTTTTTACATCAGGCATCTTGTTAGATAGCTAAGGGGTCCTTGGGGATAAATAGAGCTGAGAAGCCGTTGGTTTTTATAGCCGTTTGTGTTTTCTATCATTGATGCCTGTGTTTGTGACAAAGGTGAGTTTAATGCACCGTTAATGAGCGCTAATTTCTTATTTTCATATGTAAATGGGGTGGCAATTTTGGCGCAAATATGAGACAGCCCAAAAAGTGTTTATTTCATGTTTAAGGTTCTGTCTTATTGTAATATTAAGGGTAAGCTAAGCTATTTGTTAGCCTGTTCTTACGTAGCCGTTTTCTTTTATTTCAGATACCAGACAGACAGAAAAAAGGGACAGTTAATACCAGTTACTATCAGTTATGAAAAATAGACAGCTCATAAAGGGAAACTTCATGCTATAAATGAACTGGATAGTTAATTAAACTCCAAGGAAAAACTATCTTGCTATGTCCAGACTCGCTCTCTGATCGGAGTGTCTATGTGGGTGAAGTGCTCCAGCTAATCTCCTCAAAATCATCATACAGTCCTAACTCTCCACAACAGTTCTCGTATCTTGAATGCAAATTGACTATGAATTTAGTTTCGTAGGCGATCAACTCTATTGACAAGATTTTTTCTACAAGACGGCAGGGTCCCGGAGAACCAGCCTGCCCTTTGCAGACGCACCCTGGAGGATACGTCATGATTCCTGAGGAGAGTGGAAGGTGATGTGTCTTTCAGTACTATCTGTGGAGGACGTGGAAGATTTGTACATAATTGGATTTATGATAGCAGGCGCTTTGCTTTGCGCGTTTGTGGAGCACTGACCTATCGGAAAATGAGGAAGACTTCAGCGGCGATTAATGCCATGTCGAAGCTCCCATATCAAAGTGAGAGTGTGATCCCTGCCGTGACCTCCATAAATCAGCTGCTTTATAAGCTAAACTGGAAGGTGGATGCGATCTCTGAGAATCGCAGACCATCCACAGGGCTTGGGACTCGTGGATGCTGTGGTCAACATCTGGAGGATGAGTCATAGCTTGGATCAGTGAAAACTTCCCACAATTGGATCATATTGGATCAGATGTCCAGCAGGACTCAAGGCTACAGAAATTACACTGTCTGCCTGAAGTGAAAAATATTTATGTTATCTCTATCTGACTCCCCAAACAGCCTTGGAAAGGCTGGATATCAAATTTCTCCTGAGACATGTGTTACTGAGGACACCAGCTGCGTCCACCTATTGCTACCCACCCCCTCCCCGGAGAACTTTCTGTGAGTGCTATCGGAGATGCCGGTTGGTAACATCAACAGAACTGTTGCTATCTGAAAAATGGCTCATGGACATAATCTCACTGCCTCGACCTCAAAATGCATGTGTGACTTGTCTTAAATATGCTTTCTGGTAGAGTTTTTTGATTTCTCATATAGTGTCTAAACAGACAAGATGTGAAAGATCTTTTTTGTAATACCACAACTTATCCTCATGTTATCTACACTTTTTTTCATATCTAAGATTGTGGCGGCGCCGTATGGCTGCGGTTCGTGCACTCGGCCCATCTTGAGACAAATGTGCGTAATTCAATCATGTTGTATTGTGCCCTGGTGCAATTGCAATGTCAATAAAGATATTCTGATTCTGATTCTCTCTGATTCTGATGATACTTAGCAGCATGATACTGTTAGCAACCTGATACTGTTAGCAGCATGTTACTGTTAGCAGCATGTTACTGTTAGCAGCTTGTTAGCACCATAGCACTGTTAGCAGCGTGGTACTGTTAGCAGCATGGTACTGTTAGCAGCATGGTACTGTTAGCAGCATACTCCTATTAGCAGTATGGCTCTTTTAGCAACATTAGCAGGTCTTGTTAGCAGCATAGTCCCACCAGCCAGCATGCACAGGTGGGCCCCATATGGTATACATATGTGCAAAAAACATGGGTCCCAAAAGGTTTTGTCCACGGTTTCCATGGTGGCCCCACATGGGTTTGCCCAGATAGATTTTAATGGGCCCTGACTGGGTTTTCAGTGGGACCCATATGTTTAACTTAAATGAGACCCATGTAAAACCCATGTGTGTGCCTTGAAGAATATCTACCTGGGACTAAACTGGGTCCCTACTGGGCTAAAATATGGGTAATAAGTGGGTTTGTCCACGGTTTCCATGGTGGCCCCACATGGGTTTGCCCAGATAGATTTTAATGGGCCCTGACTGGGTTTTTAGTGGGACCCAGATGTTTAACTTAATTGAGACCCATGTAAAACCCATATGTGTGCCTTGAAGAATATCTACCTGGGACTAAACTGGGTCCCAACTGGGCTAAAAATATGGGTAATAAGTGGGTTTGTCCACAGTTTCCATGGTGGCCCCACATGGGTTTGCCCAGATAGACTTTAATGGGCCCTGACTGGGCTTTCAGTGGTTCCCAGATGGTTAACTTATATGAGACCCATGTAAAACCCATGTGTGTGCCTTGAAGAATATCTACCTGGGACTAAACTGGGTCCCAACTGGGCTAAAAATATGGGTAATAAGTGGGTTTGTCCACAGTTTCCATGGTGGCCCCACATGGGTTTGCCCAGATAGACTTTAATGGGCCCTGACTGGGCTTTCAGTGGTTCCCAGATGGTTAACTTACATGAGGCCCATGTAAAACCCATATGTGTACTTTCAAGGATATTTTCCTGGGTGTTAATGTTGTCCCAGCTGGGTTAGAATATGGGCAACAAGTGAGATTATTTGCAGTTTCCATGATGGCCCCACATGGGTTTGCCCATACATTTTCAAGGCACTGACTGGGTTTTCAGTGGGACCCAGATGGTTGACTTATATGAGGCCTATTAAAGACCCACGTGTGTTCTTACCAGCATAATTTACGTATCGGATTTTCCAATGCAACCTGCCGATATTTCTGATCCTTGAAGTATGTCAGAGAGCACATATTGCACCATACTCTGTGACTTCTGTCTTAACATTGTGTGAGTTAAACCCAAAGAAGACACTCTGGGCCTCACAACAAGTAATACCCAAACTTTAACAAGAGGCAGTTCTGTAACACAGATGTCCTTCTGACTCATGGTGCAGCCCGGAACACTAAAATACTGCTAAACATTATGGGAAATCAACACAGCACTCCCCGTTTTTTAGTTTCCTTTTTGATTGTGGCACTATGAGTTGTATTTCTTGTTGGCTTTGATCAACAGATACAGATTTAAACTATAATTGAACACTAATATACCGCTAAGCATGATGGGAAATCAACACAGTTCACTCCCCGTTTTTTTGTTTCGTTTTTGATTGTGGCACTATGAGTTTTAATTCTTGTTGGTTTTGATCAACAGATACAGATTTAAACTATACATATGTATGAATGTAAATCCAATGCATAGTTTAAATCTGTATCTGTTGATCCCACATTTATACCACTTGGGATGAATACAGTTAGCCCATATGGGCTTTCCATGCTGGGTACATGTTTTATGATATTTCAGATAAACCCAAATGGTTAATGTTTTATCATATTTTAAATCAGGTTTGTGAGGATAGGCACGCACTTTGTTTAGAAAAAGTTAACACACATCAGACTTAATTAAAAATAATGAATATTTATGAAAGAAGTCTTGTGACAGAAAAAGGAAACAACAAAGACAAAACATACAGTTGTACATCTCTTCAGATATACAATAAACATACAAACTGTTTTCCTGCTAGAAATAATTGTGTCATTTAAATCCGCCACAGTACTAACAGCACATACAAACTTAGGCATTGATGTAACTCATTATTCCTCACCTTTTGACACAACTGAGAGGGCCTCACAGTTTGGCGTGAAATATACATCATGCAGCTCGACGTCTGATCAGGACTCGCAGCAGACCCTCAAAAACTAAAAGTGTGCTATAACCGTTTTATACCTTGTGGGATGCATGTGATGACTTCACTCAAACTTGTTTGTCTGAGTGGTACTAGGCACGGGTCAGTTTGCCCTTAACTGAAAACTGCAACTCATCAACATCTTACAAACTTGGCTGTGAGATACATGGAAACACATTGTGTGCCTCACTCCCTTTTATTAGAAGAACTGCCAGGCTTGAAGTAGGATGGGTGATATGCATTCACTCATCAAAGACCTTATGGCTTTTCAAAGGACGGGCCTATCCTTCCAAGAAATTCCGGGCCTTTGAAGTAAGACTGCACAAACCCCCCACTTCAAGAAACAGTTTAATGAAACATCTTGACACTAAACTAAAATGTTTTCTCTCACAAGTGTTGCATTAAGCATTAACTCTTAACATAAAAATTGATAAACATTTAGTCAGAAAAACATTAATAAACTCTTAATTCAGCACATTATACTAAAATCACATGGGTCCTATACAGGTAGTCCCCGATTTACGAGCGCTCTGATCTGCGAGGTTCCAGACTTACGAGCTGCGAATTTTTGGAAAAAACGAAAAAAATACTGAGTTTTCATGTGTTTTTTCACCACAGTTAGTTAGCTAAGCATATGGACACACGTTTCCGATCATTTTTATGCACTCATAAGCAGTTTTTGGATGAAAATAGAGTGTTTGTAGTCGCGCTAGCGAAAACCGTTCCAATTTACGAGCGAAATTCCGGATTTACGAGAGAAATGGCGGCCGTTCCAAATTACGAGATTTCCGGTTTACGAGCGCCTCGTTGTAACGGATCTCGCTCGTAAATCGGGGACTACCTGTATACTGATGCACATATCTGTCCCATTCCCAGTTAGCCCACATAAAAATAAGCTGGGGCCTATATATACATGCCCAAGTTGAAGCCATGTAAGGTCATCTCACATTTAGCCCACTTGGGGTAAATACAGTTAGCCCATAAGGGCTTCCCATGCTGGGCCCATTATACTAAAACCACATGGGTCACATATAATAATGCCCATTTCTGTCCCATTCCCAGTTAGCCCACATACAATTGAACTGGGACCTATATATACATGCCCAGGTTGAAGCCATGTAAGGTCAGCCCACACTTATCCCAATTGGGGTACATACAGTTAGCCCACATGTGCTTCCCATGCTGGACCCATTATACCAAAACCACATGGGTCCCATATAATATTGCCCATTTCTGTCCCATTCCCAGTTAGCCCACATAAAAATGAACTGGGGCCTATATATACATGCCCAGGTTGAAGCCATGTAAGGTCATCCCACATTTAGCCCACTTGGGGTAAATACAGTTAGCCCATAAGGGCTTCCCATCCTGGGCCCATTATACTAAAACCACATGGGTCCCATATAATAATGTCCATTTCTGTCCCATTCGCACTTATCCCACATAAACACGAACTGGGACCTCTACATTCATGCCCAGGTTCAACCCATGTAAGGTCAGCCCACTCTTATACCACTTGGGGTAAATACAGTCTGCCCACATGGGCTTCCCATGCAGGGCCCATTATACTAAAACCACATGGGTACCATATAATATTGCCCTTTTCTGTCCCATTCCCAGTTAGCCCACATAAAAATGAACTGGGGCCTATATATACATGCCCAGGTTGAAGCCATGTAAGGTCATCCCACATTTAGCCCACTTGGGGTAAATACAGTTAGCCCATAAGGGCTTCCCATGCTGGGCCCATTATACTAAAACCACATGGGTCCCATATAATATTGCCCATTTCTGTCCCATTCCCAGTTAGCCCACATAAAAATGAACTGGGGCCTATATATACATGCCCAAGTTGAAGCCATGTAAGGTCATCCCACATTTAGCCCACTTGGGGTAAATACAGTTAGCCCATAAGGGCTTCCCATGCTGGGGCCATTATACTAAAACCACATGGGTCCCATATAATAATGTCCATTTCTGTCCCATTCGCAGTTATCCCACATAAACACGAACTGGGACCTATACATTCATGCCCAGGTTCAACCCATGTAAGGTCAGCCCACTCTTATACCACTTGGGGTAAATACAGTCTGCCCACATGGGCTTCCCATGCAGGGCCCATTATACTAAAACCACATGGGTCCCATATAAATTGCCCATTTCTGTCCCATTGCCAGTTAGCCCACATAAAAATGTACTGGGCCCTATATATCCATGCTCAGGTTCAACCCATGTAAGGTGATCCCACATTTATACCACTTGGGATAAATACAGTTAGCCCACATGGGCTTCCCATGCTGGGCACATTATACTAAAATCACATGGGTCCCATATACAGATGCGCATATCTGTCCCATTCCCAGTTAGCCCAAATAAAATTCAACTGGGGCCAATATATCTATGCCCAGGTTCAACCCATGTAAGGTCAGCCCACACTTATCCCAATGGGGGTAAATACAGTTAGCCCATAAGGGCTTCCCATGCTGGGCCCATTATACTAAAACCACATGGGTCCCATATAATAATGCCCATTTCTGTCCCATTCCCAGTTAGCCCACATAAAAATGAACTGGGGCCTATATATCCATGCCAAGGCTGAACCCATGTAAGGTCATCTGACACTTATCCCACTTGGGGTCAATACAGTTAGCACACATGGGCTTCTCATACTGTGACCATTATACTAAAACCACATGGGTCCCATATAATGATGCCCATTTCTGTCCCATTCCCAGTTAGCCCACATAAAAATGTACTGGGCCCTATATATCCATGCCCAGGTTGAACCCATGAAAGGTGATCCCACATTTATACCATCCATCATCCATCCATTTTCGTCCGCTTATCCGGGGTCGGGTCGCGGGGGTAGCAGCCTAAGTAGGGAGGCCCAGACTTCCCTCTCCCCAGCCACATGGAGCAGCTCCTCTGGGGGAATCCCAAGGCGTTCCCAGGCCAGCCGAGAAACATAGTCCCTCCAGCGTGTCCTGGGTCTTCCTCTGGGTCTCCTCCCGGTGGGACATGCCCGGAACACCTCCCCAGGGAGGCGTCCAGGAGGCATCCTAACCAGATGCCCGAGCCACCTCAACTGGCTCCTCTCGATGTGGAGAAGCAGCGGCTCTACTCCGAGTCCCTCCCGGATGACTGAGCTTCTCACCCTATCTCTAAGGGAGAGTCCAGACACCCTGCGGAGAAAACTCATTTCAGCCGCTTGTATCCGAGATCTCGTTCTTTCGGTCACAACCCAAAGCTCATGACCATAGATGAGGGTGGGAACGTAGATCGATCGGTAAATTGAGAGCTTTGCCTTTCGACTCAGCTCTCTCTTCACCACGACAGACCGGTACAGCGCCCGCTTCACTGCGGATGCTGCACCTATCCGCCTATCGATCTCACGCTCCAGTTTTCCCTCATTCGTGAACAAGACCCCGAGATACTTAAACTCCTCCACTTGGGGCAGGACCTCATCCCCGACCCGGAGAGGGCATGCTACCCTTTTCCGGCTCAAAACCGGCTCATTTATACCACTTGGGATAAATACAGTTAGCCCACATGGGCTTCCCATGCTGGGCCCATTATACCAAAACCACATGGGTCCCATATAGTATTGCCAATTTCTGTCCCATTCCCAGTTAGCCCACATAAAAATGAACTGGGGCCTATATATCCATGCCAAGGCTGAACCCATGTAAGGTCATCCGACACTTATCCCACTTGGGGTCAATATAGTTAGCACACATGGGCTTCCCATACTGTGCCCATTATACTAAAACCACATGGGTCCCATATAATGATGCCCATTTCTGTCCCATTCCTAGTTCGCCCACATAAAAATGTACTGGGCCCTATATATCCATGCCCAGGTTGAACCCATCCCACATTTATACCACTTGGGATAAATACAGTTAGCCCACATGGGCTTCCCATGCTGGGCACATTATACTAAAATCACATGGGTCCCATATACTGATTCACATATCTGTCCCATTCCCAGTTAGCCCAAATAAAATTGAACTGGGGCCTATATATCTATGCCCAGGTTCAACCCATGTAAGGTCAGCCCACACTTATCCCAATTGGGGTAAATACAGTTAGCCCACATGTGCTTCCCATGCTGGGCCCATTATACCGAAACCACATGGGTCCCATATAGTATTGCCCATTTCTGTCCCATTCCCAGTTAGCCCACATACAAATGAACTGGGACCTATATATACATGCCCAGGTTGAAGCCATGTAAGGTCATCCCACATTTAGCTCACTTGGGGTAAATACAGTTGGCCCATAAGGGCTTCCCATGCTGGGCCCATTATATTAAAACCACATGGGTCCCATATAATAATGCCCATTTCTGTCCCATTCGCAGTTAACCCACATAAAAACGAACTGGGACCTTTATATTCATGCCCAGGTTCAACCCATGTAAGGTCAGCCCACTCTTATACCACTTGGGGTAAATGCAGTCTGCCCACATGGGCTTCCCATGCTGGGCCCATTATACTAAAACCACATGGGTCCCATGTAAAATAGCCCATTTCTGTCCCATTGCCAGTTAGCCCACATTAATGCTGTATAGGACCCATATATTTAGCCCAACAGGGCCAACAAAATGGGTTCCTTTATGGGATAACCATATGAGTCTCATGCAGTTAGCCCAGATAAATCCCATGCCCACTCGTTACCCAAGTAGCCCACAATAACCCCATGTGGGGCCTAACTATGCATGCTGGCTGGGATAACGACCGCGGCAACGGAAGATGACCACCCTCAAGAACTTGGCCTGGCAGACACAGAACATCCAAGGTTTCCCCATAGAACCGAACTGGTCTGTAGAGTAGGTGAAAGAGAAAAAGAGAAAAGTGAAAATAAAATAAAATGTTGACTCTCCCATATATTTCCAAATAATGTTTATTTGTGTGCCATTATAAGGAATGTAGCATCTCTTTCTCCAGGAAGTTCAAGTCAAGATGATGATATGGAGACATAACAAAACCATTTCCTCCATAAAAGTATTAAAAAGAAAAAATTTCAAGGTATTAGCATGCAACACGAAAGTAAAATAAACGATCCAACTCGTTTGTAAACTGCGTTAAACTATTTCCTTCAGTTCATAAATCAAAGGTTCTCATAAAACAATATTTTTTGTGGACCTTTGATCCTTTGGGTGGCTCAAGCTGGATAAGGGTGTCGATCGAAGTTCGTGCATCGTCCTAATCATAATTCCTGTAAGCCAGCAGAAAAATCCGGTTCTTTGGCTCTTGTCTCTGGTTTTCTCTCACACACATCTGTGGCACATGGACACCTGTCAGCAAACGCAGAGGACGGGTTAAAACAGAGGCACAAGTGAATTATTTTCATGTTTGAATTTTATTTCTGACATCGGTGGGGATTCCAAACACAAAAGAGATAATCTTGATCTCAGTGGTGCATTCCTGTTCTCCCTCATCCTGTTTGCCCACATGAGCTGATGTGGTGAGGAAAAATGAGCCTGAAGAGGCGTGTGACTTGGCCAGACACTTGTGCATTCCTTCAACATGGACATGAACTGCAAGCGGACGTAATGTGGCCAGAGAACTCGTGTTGCGCCTGTTTTACGCTGCTCTGAGCTAATTTTTTTAGCCTTTGTTGCCGTAATTGGCTGTTATCTCTCAAAATAAGAGTATTAGCCTCTAATCAGGGCCTTTTGGAAGCCAAGCAGCAGAGTTAAGCTGTCAGTAGCGGCTTCTCACTCACATTTGAAGCGTTTTTTACTTGTTATAAACACAGATGTCCAGTTTAAATAAACATTAAACCAAAGTTTCTTGTTTCTTTAATCTTGTAGGTTTTTATTAATTGATTGACAGAGGACGATTTCTGCTGGCTTAAAATGATGCTTAAGGTGTCCTTGGGTGTCCTGAAAGGCGCTTTTTAAATAAAATGATTATTATTATTATTATAAGGTGTAGTAACTCTAATATGATTTACTTTGAGTTATACTCTGATGCATTTTTTGGATTATATTCAAATCAGTTTTGGATTCTGGCAGTTAAGAAATTTACAAATGGGCGATGTTTGGCCCATGGGCCACTGGTCTAAACATTATGTTGGCATCACATTAAAGCCCTATCTGAACCTTTACACCAGTGGAGTTTAGAGGACCAATCAGAACAGCGTCTTTTGTTGAACTTTTTATTTTTTTATCACTATAATCACAAATGTGGGTTGTCTCCATTCAAATTACGGTTGCATTAATCATTATAGGCTTCCCAAAAGTTGACAATATGCAAGAATATTATTCATCAGTTGCAGTTCAACAACTAACATACTCCTCCCTGGACATCCTCGGTTTCCCTTCATCCCATTGCACCTAGATAAAAGACTTCCTCACAAACAGTTGAAATAGGCCCCGACAACCCTATGGTGAGAGAGTGAATGGTTGTTTGTCTCTATGTGTCCCTGTGATGGAGTTGCGAATAGTCCAGGGTGTACCCCACCTCTCGCACAGTGATGGCTGGACATGGGCATCAGTGACCCCACAACCCGAAAAGGAAGAATCGGGTAAAGATCATTAGATGGATGGATGGGTGGATGGATGGATGGAACTCTCCCTCTATCACACTCAGCAGTAGCTCCCCACAGGGCTGTGTGCTGAGCCCTCTCCTCTGAACGTATTCCCATCCACCCCTTCAACCCTGTTATCAAACCTGCAGACAGTACAGCCATCAGACTCATCACTGGAGGAGATGAGTCTGAGGACAGAGATAAGGTCAGAGAACTGATTAAATGGTGTGAGAAGAACAATTTGTTAGTGAATGTGAGCAAAACAAAGGAGATGGTGTTGGGTTTCAAGAGACACAGTGCAGATCCTGCCCCACTTAATGGTGGAAAGAGTTCCCCACATGTCTTGGGAACTACAATCGCCCATACCAATTGTGGACCGCTAACACCATAGCTGTGCTTAAAATATCCCAGCAGTGACTGTGCTTTTTAAAACTGCTCCACAAGAACAACATAAAGAAGTCTGCTGGTGATTTTAATCATTCCACCATGTACGACGTCACGGTGGGCCGACTGCTCTGCTGCTGGCCGAGGAGCCTGCAGAGAGTCGGCAGGGCAGCAGGGAAAATGATTGGCTGTTCCCTGCAGGATAGCCTGCTTCAGGTGTCTCAGCGAGGCCAGGGACATCACAAAGGACAGAACAGTCTGTTCGCTCTCCTGCCTTCTGGGAGGTGCTACAGGAGCCTGCAAAGTAGGACAGGTAGGCTAAAAGGTTTATTCTCATCGGCCATTAGAAAATGCAAACTCTGAACAGAAAAATATTGACGTCCTTCATTGCATCTTTTTTTTAGTTTCACTATTTTTAATGTACATTTGTGTCTGATTAATGACTTTTTAAGCTTTGGTATCATTTTAGGTGTTTTGCGATGGGTGATGTGCATGATGTGTGTTGTGTGACTCAGTTTGATGCACTTTTTTCTGTTTTCTCTGCAACAACTTTTAATTTTGTTGCGCTGCAAAGTGGAATGACAAATGACTTACAGGTAGTCCTCAGGTTACGGCGGTCTCGAGTTACGACGCATCTCCTATTTACTATGAAAAGCCTTATTTCGAGTTACGCAGCTTTACGTCATAAACGTTGTGACGCAGCGGCAGAAGAATACAGTATTGTACTGTACGTGGTGCAGCGGCGGAGGAATACTGCACTGTACTGTGAACGCGGTTTTACGTCGTAAACGGAATACGGATGGACCGAGGAGGACGGCGTCACCAGTAGCCCAGTAGGCCATTAGGTCTTTTTGCCCTTCATTATGGCTCCCAAACGTATGTGTTTTTTGATAATCATGTAGGGTACTGTGTTAGGATAGGTTAAGTGCTTGGTAATACAGTACTGTACATGTATATGGTGCAGTATGTACGTATGTTCCAACTTACGGCGAAAATCGGTTTACGACGCCGCGTAGGAACAGATCTACGTCGTAAGTCGAGGACTACCTGTATTCTGATTCTGAGCTAGGGAACTGTGATACTGAGGAAAATATGGATTTGTTTGGGTTGATTCAAAGCCCTTAAATACTGCAGGAAATTAATTTAATACTAGGATTTATTTTTATTTATTCCTTGGGGAAAAACATCATGAATATATATAAT
>JBBPBX010032670.1:18484-33733 GCA_038048925.1 Garcialebias charrua
TATATATATATATATATATATATATTTACCTCTCAGTGAAACCAAACGTGTTAAAAAAATAAAGATGAGTACAAAGAATCATGAAGAAACTGCACTGCACTTCCTGATAAGAGTGGAATTATGGCTGGGCTGAAAATTTATGTTCACTCAATGAATTCCAACATCAGCTGTTAAGACATTTTTATTATTATAGTCATATGAGCACACTATATCATAATAAATGTTGTATTTTGAACTTATTATTATTATTAAAGTTCACATTAGTAATATAAAATGTATAAAATCACCCATTTTTATAAAATCTACAGGCAAAAAGAGTTTACAAAATCTGAGGGGAGACATATAGGCCAGTGATAAATAAAATAAAAAAAACAAATCACTAAATGTGAGTTTTTATGTATGTCAGTGAGTATTGAACGACTGAAGAAGTATTATACTCTTTTTTATAGTTTATTAAAACGTTCAGTCTTCATTTTGTTTGGTTTAAAGCTCCACAGACTGGCTCTTTAACTCTATTGATAACCCAGGCCCAGAAGTTTGTTTCAGTCAGCTCCTCCATCCTATGGTGGCTAGGTGTAAATGAACAACATACAATAAATGGAATTACATTTGAAAAAACTCAACACAAACAAAAATCACAACATTTGAAAAAAAAAAATTTTTGAAAAAAAAAAAAAAAAACGGAATTACATTTGACAAAACGGAAATACTGTAGATTTGAAAAAAACTGAATTACATTTGAAAAAAACGGAATTACTGTACATTTGAAACAAATGGAATTACATTACCGGTAAGTCAAAGCGCAAGTGGCCAAAGCGAAAGTGGCCGGAATCACATTAGAAAAAACTGAATTACGTTTGAAAAAAATGGAATAATATTAGAAAAGACTGAATTACATTAAGCCAAAGCAAAAGTGGCTGAAGTGGAAGTGGACCGAATCACATTAGAAAAACGGAATTACATTTGAAAAAAACAACAACAACAACAAAAAAACAGAATTACAGTTGTAAAAAACAGAATTACATTAAGCCAAAGTGGAAGTGGCTGGAATCTTTAGAAAATACAGAATTACATTTGAAAAAAAAAAATGGAATTACAATAGTAAAAAACAGAATTACATTAAGCCAAAGCGGAAGTGGCCGAAGCGGAAGTGGCCCAAATCACATTAGAAAAAACAGGATTACATTAGAAAAAAACGGAATCACATTAGAAAAAATTGAATTAAATTAAGCCAATGCGGAAGTGGCCAAAGCGGAAGCATCCCGAATCACATTTTAAAAAACGGAATTACATTTGAAAAAACTGAATGACATTTGAAAAAACGGAATTACATTAAGCCAAATAGGAAACGTTTTTTTTTTTTTTACCTTTATTATTATTACTATTATTATTATTATTTTATTTTTTTACCAAACTTCCTGTTTGGCTTAATGTAATTCCGTTTTTTCAAATGTTCATTTACACCGTATCAAACACCTGACAGGAGGAGCAGGAGCTCCCTCAGCCTGACGGTGGTGGGAGGTGTCTGAGGAGGTGGAGCAGCCTCCTCTGCAGGGAACACCGTTTAAATGAGCGGAGGAGGGAGGTGGAGGCGAGGGAGAGTGCGCGCTCCAGACGGATTTCACACCGAGTGAAGCATCACTGCAGCTCCACAGAAACCTGAAGCCGTTTTTCCCTCAGAAGCGCCTCCATCAGCCAGGAGACCAGTCAGAATCATGTGTGGTAAGAAGATCTTTTAGTTTTGGTTTTCAAACACACATTTGGGAAGATTTGGGCGAGATCGCGCGCTGTGCTGTGGATAGATGGAGCGGTTTGCGCCACTGTGCGCACGAGAGAAGAGCAACTGGTAAAATGAGCATGCAGTTTTCTGGGATTACTTTGATGCGTCTTTTTTAAAGGCGAGAAACATGACTTTGATTTCAAGTTAGTGCAGACTGCTGATGAGCTTTACGCGCGGCGGCGACGTGTCAACACGAGGTAACTTCAGGACAAGGAAGTTGTGTTGTGTTTAAAGGGCCGCTTATCATCCCGCTGATTGTGATGCGCAGTAACTGCGCTCTCTGAGTAAATATTTAACCCTCCACCACCAGCATCTTCTTTGCGGGAGAGACGCCGAGTTTTTTTTTAAATTTAGTTTAATTTATTTTTATTTTATTTATTTTTGAACATACCCACCTCTGTGCTGCAACACTGTGCGCAATGTGCGCCCATCAATGGCCAGCTGTGTGCCTGCGGGAGCACGCACGCACACGCACGCACACACACAGTGACACGTTCCTGACACTTCTAGGAAAAACGCACTATTGACTTCCACTCCCTGCGAGCAAAATCCTTTAATAAAAACCGGTTTGGCCACATTTTTACTAAGTAAAAAAAGGAAATGATATCTGGGATTATTCCTCAGATGGATTTTTGCTCCAATGTATCAAATATGTAATACAGGGAGTATGGATTGTGGAATAACTTAAAGACAGAAATGAAGGAAGCCAAATCAATCCCTGTCTTTAAGAAACTGGTTAAAGTTGAATTGTTAAACAAGTATACATGAATGTATTTTTGAGTATTATATATAATTGAAGGTTGAATGAGTTATTTACTTGTTTTGTTATTGTTGTATTTCACTACTGAATAGTAAGAAAATGAAAAGAAGCCTGCGTGATCTGCAGCTGCTTCACTTCTCAGAGAATCTGCTTCAGCCTCCTCTCTCTGTCTCTCATAAGGAATCTTTGCTTACCTGAACTACCGAGTTCCTCGCACCAGAAAGGAGATATTTGAGACGCTGGTGAAGGGGCTGCAGAGGCTGGAGTACAGAGGCTACGATTCAGCAGGTGAGACGCATGCTTCTAGAGCTGGACCGCACACCCACATGTCAAACTGAAGGCCCATGGGCCAGACACGACCCACTACGTTACATGGCCCACAGGATAATCTCTTAAAGGTGCTTGTTGCAAAGTCATCAAGATCAGATATAATAATAATGATGATGATAATAATGATAATAATAATAATTATTATTATTATGATAGGGCTGGACGATATGGCCAAAACTTTTATCACAATATATTTCATAATTTCGGTTGATAACGATAGACAGGTAGTCCTCGACTTACGACGTAGATCCATTCCTACGCAGCATCGTAAACCGATTTTTGACGTAAGTCGGAACATACGTACATACTGCACCTTATACATGTACAGTACTGTATTACCAAGCACTTAGCCTATCCTAACACAGTACCCTACATAGTCATCAAAAAACACATACAGTACATTTGGAGCCATAATGAAGGGAAAAAAGAGTTAATGGCCTGGGATGTTGGTGACGCCGTCCTCCTTGGTCCATCCGCCGTATTCCGTTTACGACGTAAAACCGCGTTCACAGTACAGTACAGTATTCCTCCGCCGCTGCACCACGTACAGTACAATATTTTCAGCCGTTGCACCGTTGCTTTACAATGTTTATGACGTAAAACCGTGTTCACAGTACAGTGCAATATTCTTCCGCCGCTGCGCCACTGCGTCACAACATTTATGACGTAAAACTGCGTAACTCGAAATAAGGCTTTTCATAGTAAATGGGAGATGCGTCGTAACCACTAAACGTCGTAACTCGAGACCGTCGTAACCCGAGGACTACCTGTAATTCGATATCGATATGAACAGTATAAAAGCCTCAGAAAAACTGCACAAATAAATGAATGTTCACCTTTTTAGCCTTCAAAAAATTTGAAATCACCGTCAAATAAACATAAAACTCTCAACTTTGTCAATATTTATAGTTTTATCTTTAAACAACATTATCCATGCAGCAAACATCTGTGTTATATTGAAAATGTGCTTAAAACTCATATCACCGTTATCGAATAAAAGCATATCGTGATATATATCGAAATCGAATTATTGTCCACCCCTATGATAAAGTAAGAAACATATTGATAGTTAATGTGTCCCTATTAATTTTTGTTAGCAAAATTTGTGACTGGCTGCTAACTACCAGACAAGTTAGTTTACCTACGGCAGGGCTATCCAACTAAACTGCTCAGGGGGCCACAGTTACAGCAAGCCAAGAGCCCAGGGGCCAGACATCCAGCAGTTATTGTCATTAATTAAGTTTGTTTTATGGTTTAAAATGTATTTTGTTTAAAAATGAACCGATTGGTGGGCCGAACCGAGTTCATCCGAGGGCCCGATTTGGCCCCGGACCACCAGTTGAGTAGCCCATATGGTTCAGCCAAAGGGACTGGGTACCGGTACTCAAACTTATCGGCCATATTTGTTCCTGATTACAGCCGTCCTGAAGATATTCAGTTTTGTGTCTCCAGGTGCTTTTTTGGCTGAGTGTTTTGTTTACATTGAGTGTGTACCCACATTTCAGAGTTGATTTCAATATAATTGGAAAACTAATGAAGTAAACTTTTTCAAACTGCACTGTTTGATAAAACTCAGGAATTTTTATTATTTATTTTTATTGCTGTTATAGTTTGCAATGAGTACCTTTAAAAAGAATCAGGACTAACCCCATCGGTCTTTGACGAATCACGTTTCGGTCATTTTGCCTTAATAATTGAGTTTACTTCAGATTTAGCCACATTTGAAGCTTAGAAAATAAAGTGGAGATTTATATATACAGTATATTTCTAATCTTTGATTTTGACCTGAAAAAAGGCAACAAAGAACATCCAAATGGGACCAATCGACTCTTGCTGATTTACTTTGAGCAAAAGTCTGATATCTGACTTAAGATGGTGTCATAAAGAGTCAGCTTAAAAATGTTGTTTTGTATGTTTTTATTAAGTATTAGGGTTTTGTTTAGATTTTTGTACACAGATCATGAAATTGCCTTTGCTTGTTTGTCTTTTAGCAAACTATCTACTGAACCCGTTGGATGAATTTCAATAAAACTCATGGACATTATTCATTAATTGAATATCTATGACTGATTAGTTTTTGGAATTAACCTTAATCAATATGGCTGCCACTGCAACTGATTTGAAAACACAAAAATGGGTGTAAATCAGCCATATTTACAAATATAGAGCTAAAAATTGGTGCGTCAGTAGCTTGGCGGGATACACTTTAGTGTGAACAGCTCATGCTAGATGTGTGATTAAAACTCTGCCATTAACTATTCAAGTCAACCTTGCTTGTCTTTTAGCAAAATATCTCTCTAACCTGTGGGTAGATTTAAATCAGAGTCAGAGATATTTATTTGTCATTCACATCACATGTGGTACATGTAGTGGAACAAAATTATGGACACAGGGTCCCAGTTACATCAAATCTGTGACATCTGTGCATTAAAGAAAATTTAAATGGGTGCAAAACTTTAAAAGAACTACCGGTATTTGGAAACTTTTTGTTTTGTTTTTTTGGGCCAAACCCCTTGAGTTTAGCCCTGAAACCCATTTAATGCAGTGAAACATTTGGAAACACCCACAGTTCAAAGAGAATGTAAAGGTGTGTCAGAACTGACAGTCAGTGTGGTGTGCACGACAGCACAGAGACACTTTGTGACCGTACAATAAACAGCCTGAGCTGAAGAGAGAAGCATTCCATTAACAAAATAAAACTGTCATGGTGCGACATCGTTCGCCATAAAACTTGGCAAATGTTCCAATCAAGATTTAGAGGAAAGGTCTGCTGTAGGTCTGGCCAGTAAAAAATACCCCCACTCTAAGATGACATAAAGCAGGGGTGTCCAATAGAGTTGCATTTGGTCTCAAACAATCCGACTCGACCTGGCCTCAGTCCATAGCCATAATTTCCGAACTCCACCTGACCCGACAAATTAACAGTACCGGTACCGGTAATTAATAAGTCCACACACCCCCCCAGACATTTTTAATTAAGCTTTGACAGCTCACAATAATAACAGTCGGCAGACGCACACGGCTGAATAAAAGGGGCAGAAGATCGGAGCTGAGGGGGTGTTTGTCCTTTCATGGCCGTCAAAGCACATTAAATCCCTGTTTCTGTCTGCATTCTGCATTATTCAGACACGGACCCTGCTTTGACATGTTGGATATTGTGGGATCTCACCGGTTTGGGTCATCGGCTGCACACGTCCACTGAGTGCAGCTGAATCTTTTTTAAATTACACCACCACCTTCTGAAGCACATATGACAAAGTGCCGGCCCGCGGGCCAGAGCTGGCCCGCAAATTCATTATGTATGGCCCCCTGGATGATTTTTCTTTAAAAAAAAAAAATTAATTTAAAAAAATTATTGTTATTGTTATTTTTTGTGTGATGGCCTCCCTTCTCCCCTTACAGCCATCCTCTCCACACCATTATTATGAAATATTTATTCTAGTAATTATCTAGAGGAGTTTTTTTATTTATTTATAATACAGTATATTTGTTATAAACAGCTACATTATAAAACAATGTAAAATACTAAAAGCAGGAACATGTCTGTGTTGATTTATGCCAAGAACTTAGCAGATGTAAAGCTATTTAATATTTTATTTAATTCATTTATTCATTCATTTAAAAGAGACAAAATAAAACAAATTAATCAAAAAGAAAACATTGAATGAAAAGAGTGCAGAAAGAATAAAAAAAATCTTATATCCCCCTCTTATAATAAACATTGAACCAGTCCGGCCCTTGGCTTGTAGCAAATTTGTTTTTTTGGCCCTCGGTGTATTTGACTTTGACACCCCTGGGGAAAGAACAAAGATGTTTCATTTGTTGGAATGTCTTTCTTTACTTTAAATGAACTTTTTTATTTTAACCTCTTTGAAGGGCTGTCAGCACGCGGTCAAATGGCCGTGTGTATGGCAAGACATGTTGCCATTTAATTGGATTGTCAGTCGCGCGCGGCCGCTGATGCAATAAAAAGCCTGACACCTGCCTGGCCCGCTTGTTAAGCACATTATTATGGCTTGGCCTGGCCCTAATCCAGGCTGGGCTCCAGGTGACAGCTCTTGTTCAAACTCTTTCATATGTGGGCCAAATTTATTAAAAAGGATTTAATTTATTTGATTTGTTGGCTCTATGTTTGTTGTTTTCTTGTGTTTGGAAAGTTCATTTTAGTCTGTTCTCAGCAACAAAAGCGTAATTTGACTAAGTGTCCGTCAGTTGCTACAACAGATTCATAGGTTTGATAACGTTGATCAACTTGTATGTAGATGATACCACGTTATATTCATATAAATATGTCCAATTTCTCTCTTGATTATTTTATCAAATACAATATTTAGCCAAGTTTTATGAATCATCAGCCAAAAGTCTCCTTTTTTGGTAGAAATCAGAAAAGGTTTTTGGTGTTTTGTACAATGAATTGAAAATAAAAACATCATAGCCAAAGATTTGTATTTTGTTTAATAGTGCTCATTTTGAGAAGATTGTTTTTCATCTGTTTTGCTGGCAAACCTAAATACAGGGGGTCCCCGGCTTACGAGCGCCCTTACTTATGAAGTTCTGGACTTACGAGCTCACTAACGAACAGTAAATTTGTAAAGAACATACAGAAAATACAGCACTTTTATGTGTTTTTAGATGAAAGTGTGTTAGCTAACCATTTGGAAACAAGTTTCTGAGCATGTTTATGAACTAGTATGAATGTTTGTGATGAAAAACGAGTGTTCGTAGTAGCGCTAGCATAAATTTTCCGACTTACGACCGAAAATCCGGACTTACGACACGTGTTTCGGGTTCCGACATACGAATTTTCGTCTTACGAGATAGTCGTAGTAACGGAACTCGCTCGTAAGTCGGGGACCCCCTGTATTATATAAAAAAGGTTTGCCAATGAAAATCTGCATCGACCTCTTAAGCCTCTTGGCCAAAATGATACCATTCTTAAACTGCAGTCGTGGGCCGCACAATATCACTCCAAGGGCCGCAAATGGCCCTCGGGCCGCACTTTGGACACCTGTGGCATAAAGGAAGGCGTGTGAGAGGAAATGTTTTAATTTGTGCATTTATCTGATGAGCTTTTGGAAGTTGCTTAAACCCTAATAAGGATGATAATCTAAATACCCTAAATGTTTATTACGCTTCATAAAGGCACACCTAGATAAAAAATAAAACCACCTTGTGTTTGTCCATCCTATTTGAACAGGATGAGAACGACTTGGACAAATAATATCTGTAACGTCAGACACTTTTCCATCTCACATCGTCTCACGCTAGTTTCAAAAGACTCGTTGATTGTACTATAGTGAAGGCCACAACTATTTTGCGTCTTAACTACAAAAAATGAGCACTTGCTTTTCGGTGTTGACGTGTTTCACTTCGCACCTTCAGAAACTGGTTCAGGCTGTTGTGGAGTGAGTAACATCTGCAGAAATGCACACAAAAAGACGGATGATGCGCTCTGGTTACTGACGTCACCTGTCTCTGCTCCACCACCTGCCTGCAGGCGTAGCTGTGGACGGACCAAAGAAGACGAGCGATGATCTCAACAACTCCATCTGCCTGATCAAGAAGAAGGGGAAGGTCAAGGCTCTGGATGAGGAGATTTACCGTAAGTCTGTGCACATCTTGAGTTCTTGCATTTTTATTATTTTTAATCTATTTGCAGGTTTTTGTCCAACTGCATTGCACGATGCCATAAAAAGTGGTTAATCAAATGTGTCAGTGTGTGTGTTTGGTGATCTGTCTGTTAGCAAAATATCTCATGAACCCCTAAAGCGATTTTAGTAAAACTCTCAGAAAGTAATCATTGGATGCACATCTACAACTCTTTGACTTGTAAAGCCTATTCGATTTAATAAGGTCGCCGCAGCCGACTGAACACAGAATGCACATGAATGGCTTTAACTCAAAATGTTTTCTAAATACTGAGCTACAGTTTGGTGTGGTTGTAGCTGAGAGTTATCCTCAGCATACACTCTGAACACCAACAAATGGTGAGAGGTTGTTGATTAAAACGTTGATTTTAACAGATGGAGCCAACCTTGTTTGTCTGTTAGCAAAATATCTTGTGAACAATTGGACAGATTTTAAAGAAACTCACAGAAAGTAATCATTGAGTGCACCAAAACAAATGATTAATGGTTGGAGTCAACTTGATTCAATATGGCCACCACAGCTAACTGACACAAAAATGGCTATGTCAGTCGGTTTTACTGGTATTGATCTATAGTTTGGTGTAGTTGTAGCTGAGAGTCATCCCTATCACATATTCCAAGCACTAACAGAAGACATTTGTTGAAAGCAGGGCAGTGGGCGATATACGCATATGTATGTGAATGCTATTCTTCTGCTAATTTAAGCTTGTTCAACCTTTTCAGCCATCTTTTATTTATTTATTTGTTTATTTATTTATTTATTAGCATTTTTTAAAAGCAAATTTAAGCTGTTTTCAGATAAATTCAAGTTGTTCATGATCATTTTTGCTACTTTCATACTAATTAACTTCTTTATGGTCATTTCATCTTCTTATGCTCCTTTTGGCTTTTTTCTGTTGTTTTCTGCTATTTCAGCTACTATTGAGCTGTTTTGGGTTAATTTTAGCTTTTTCAGCTTTAATACATAGTTCCCAGACACGCCCCAGTATTGCGCAATAGCTCCGTCCGCACCATATCTGTAGGCAGAAGAAAGGCAAAGATGGCGAACAAGCAGACACGAACAACCAGAGCGTGTTGGAGGTTAGCATAGAGTTAGCACTGGAGCGGAGGGTCCCTCCAGCTCAGACACGAACAACCAGAGCAAATTATACGGACAAAAACACAGCCACCCCACAGCTTCACCAAGGAACAAGAGAACATGGCAGTGGTCGGAGTTGAGTTTGAGAAAGAAATCATGGCAGACGAATCAGACAACTAGTCACAAGTTACTCTGATATCATTAATTATTTAATTACTACAAGGAGCGCACACGGAGCTTCACAGCTTTAAATCCAAAAAAGATGTGTAAACTGTCTCAATCATATCTAACCAGCTAAATAAAGGTTTAACTAAAATAACACACAGCCAGCACCAGCACTTTTGAGTGTTACCGTAGCATGTTGTTAGCACTGGAGCGGAGGGTCCCTCGCTCAGGTCAGACGGCGTGGAACCGTTGCGGGGGCACGTCCCATGGGACCGACGCGTCGCCCGCAGACTTGGCTCCAGTCCTCCTTTCCCCACTGGGGTGGTCTCCAAGCCGGTCCGGAGGACCGGCTTGGACCGTGAGGCCAGCCATTGTTGCGTTAGCGAGATGCTAAGCTAACCACAGCATGCAAGACGGTGTCGCTAAATAATGAAAAAAAAACCAGCTCTAACACACAGACAGTTGTACTCTAACATTGTTTCATAAAATGATTTATGTAGAATATTTTGTTTACCGGCCAAAGGCAGATGTCTTCAGAGCAGATCCGAGCAGAGTTGGGGCTGCAAGCTGCAGCTGTCAGCTCCTCCGATGAGATAAATCCTTCATGTTTACTTTTTTTTTTGATTGAGTGAAACCTGCGCGTTGCCCAAACGTCTACCCGACTGGAACACCCACTGACACAACACGAAGTAACCATTGTAATTAATTAGAAATTAACAAAAAAAACAACGTGAAAAATGGACATCCATTTGAATGCGCTCAAACTGCAGCTAAACCTACAAGTGGGAGGGTCAAACAGGACAACCCACAGATGTGACGTCACATGGGAACTATGTATTCCACATTTTCTGCGCTCATTTCAGCATTTTCCACTTCCTTCTGGTAGTTTAAGCTTCTTTTTGCCTTTTCATCTACTTTTTAGCAATTTGCTAATTTCAGCCTTTTTTCTTTTTAGCCAGTTCCTAATTTTGTATTCTTTTCTGCTTATTTAAACATACTTCAGCAAATATGTGTTCTTTCTGCTTTCTTCTGAGATTTTAGGCTTGTTCTTCCATTGCAGCCTGTTTTAGCTCATTTCAGCTGTTTTTCAGTAAGTTCTTCAGCATTAAGCATTCACACAGTATTTTTTTGCAGTAAATGAAACTTCTCTAGTTTTATATGTTTCAAAGTGTCACAGTCTTGGGATTTTTTAACTTCATCCACAGTTTGTTTAAGGATTCAAAATGCAAAACACACTTTGTGTTTCTCAAGTCGTCTTTTAGCATTAGGTTTATTTTGGCTGCTTGTGTAGTAAAGGGATTGGTGTTTGTGTTTTGCTCGTCCAGAGAAGGACTTGCTGGACCTGGACGAGGAGCTGTGCACTCACTTCGGCCTGGCTCACACCCGCTGGGCCACACACGGCGAACCGAGCGCCCTCAACAGTCATCCCCATCGCTCCGACAAGAATAACGGTAACGTGAGCTTTCAGACTTTAACGCATGGCCACGAACACGCAAAAGCACCCATCAAAACTCATCGTAAAACGCTCTGCAACATTTTCGAAGAATGTGATTCAAACGTGTCAGCTACACAGTTAAAACGTTCTTTTTTGTCACATTTATGGTAAAATACTGCAAGATGGGATTGGCAGAATTGCTTAGAACAAATAAAATATAAAATAGTATTGCATGGTATAAAAAGTACAGCAGAGAGCTGTTATTTGAGTTGAATTACTTACATTTAATATAGTTTATTTACTGTACATTTTACTAAAACTTTGTTCATTAGTCAAATAGTGTCAATGTAGTCAAAATGCAAAAGCACAATTTGTGTTTCTCAATAAACTCTCTCAAGTCGTTGACAAAAAAATTATTGTAGTAAAAATAGCAGTAAATATAGTAAATGGTAATAATAATAGCATAACAATAATATAATACAGTACTAGTACCTCCTTTATTACAGGGTTTAGGGGACCCCCCCCCGGCGATAAGTGAAAAACCGTGAAGTAGGGATACAGTAGTCCAAATTCAAGTTTCATTCCCAAGCTCCTTCCTTCTGTGTAAATTATCAATTTAAATTTAAATACTGTAATATTTTAAATAAACAATCCATGCATGGATTGTTTATTTAAAATATTGCAGTATTTAAATTCAAATTGTAGAGAAGAGAATCTCTGCAGCACGGAGCAGAAATGTACTTTATTTCATTTACCCTTTATTTAGACAGGTAGTCTCATTGAGCCACGATAAGTCATTTTCAAGAGAGACCTGTTTTAGGGAGCAGATGGTGGGGGTTAAGGGCCTTGCTCAGGGGCCCAGAGTGGGGTGAATGAGGGTGGAGGCAGGTGTGGGTGTTTTACCTTGTAACAACTGAACATAGAAGTTCTAAAATAATAAAAAAAATAACATTTAACACTTTTTTAAATATTTTGTGATTATGATGATTTTACGACGTGACATACTTTGAAATTTAAGTTGGAAGACAAAAGTCAGTCTGTGCATGTGCTTCAGCCGGAGGAGAAATGTGGGCGTGGCAGAGAGCCGCAGGTGGCAGAGAGCGGAGATCATGACAGGCTGCAGAGGGAGCTTCTCCCTGCACCTGTGGGCTGCACACAGATGCTAAATCATTTAAAATAATTTATTTTAAAAGAACAATCCATGCCGCTCGTGTGGCTCATCCATCAATCAGCCAATTGTGTATCATGTCCACTCTTACTTTGAAAAACCATGAAAGTCGAAATGCGAAGTAGCATGGACTACTGTATACTGTGCTATACTAATACTATACTAATAATAATCCTAATGAATACTACTACTAATAGTGTGGCTCATCCATCAATCAGCCAATTGTGTATCATGTCCACTCTTACTTTGAAAAACCATGAAAGTCGAAATGCGAAGTAGCATGGACTACTGTATACTGTGCTATACTAATACTATACTAATAATAATCCTAATGAATACTACTACTAATAGTAGTAATAATAATAGTATAATAATAGTATACTAATAGTATAATTACATACTATACTATACTATAATACTAATACTTTACTATACTAGTACTAATACTAATAATATATTATAATACTAATATTATACTAATACTACAATATACTATACTAATACTAATAATACTATACTATATAATAATACTAATACTACACTAGTACTAATACTATAATAATAATAATAATAATAGTAGTAAATATAGCAGTAAAAATTATTGTACACATACCGTAGTATTGTATGACACTGTATGGTATAAAAACCACAGCAGAGATCTGTTGTTTGTGTTGAATTACTTACATTTACTTTAGTTTAGTTTATTGTACGTTTTATTAAAACTTTGTATTTTATTGGTCAATTACTGCATTGTCTTTTCATGAATCACAAAAGTGAAAGTATTTCTACAGACATTTTTAACAAGTTCAGCGAACTTTGACAAGTTTCTCTGTTTGAGTCTTTTCATTAGCAGCCTTCAGTAAAACCTTTTTTAAATTTTAGGATTTAAATAAAAATATAAAATGTGTCAAACATCAGTTTAGCATGCATACATTTTTCGAAGCACATCCATCTTGGATGCATTTTACTGTACTTTGTATGTTCTTTGTTTAAAACAGGTCTCTCTTGTAAAATAGTCCTTGTGACTCAGTGAGACTAACCTGTATAATTAAAGGATGAATGAATGAATCTTTATAATAATAATACTGTAATAATAATCATCATTTTATTTAAAGCGCCTTTCAGGACACCCAAGAACACTTAAAGCTGCACTATGTAACTTTGTAATGCAGTCTGTAACTTTTCTAACAATATATTTTTAACATATTTCTTCACTCTGTCACTATCTACTGACAGACTGATGTTAGACAAAGTAATCTCTGAAAAAAACTATAGTCCCCTTGCTTCTCTATCAGCATTTATAAAAACACTAAAAACACAGAGTGACCCGTCCTTAACCAGCCAATAAAAACAGAGTTTGTAACCAGCCAATAAAAACAGAGCTTGAATTTGAATTTCAGCAGAGCCTCCCCCTCAGAGCCATATATGGCTCTGAGGGGGAGGGATCAGAATGCTTTGCCTGTTGAAAATTTTTCTAAGTTCTGCACTCTACAGAAAGTTACACATAGCACCTTCAACAAACCAATACAGTTCAAACATTATCAGTGACAAATTACATCCATCCATCCATCCATCCATCCATCCATCCATCTTCTTCCGCTTATCCGGGGTCGGGTCGCGGGGGTAGCAGCCTAAGTAGGGAGGCCCAGACAGTGACAAATTGAAATATAAAATACATAAAGATTATAAAATGCAAAATAATAAAAATACATTTAGTAAAGTTAATGATAAGCTAATCTAAAGAGATGTGTTTTCAGGGCTGTCTTGAACAGAGAAAGGGAGGTGGTGTTTCGAAGGTCTGGTGGTAGAGCGTTCCAGAGGTGAGGGGCAGAGCAGGTGAAGGCCCTGCTCCCCATGGTGGAGAGGCGGGCAGAGGGTACATGGAGATGTAGCGAAGAGGAGGATCTGAGAGAGCGTGATGGGATGGAGATTTGTAGGAGGTCAGATAGATAAGGAGGGGCAAGGTTGTGGATAGATTTGAACGTGAGAAGTAGAATTTTGAAGATGATGCGTGATTTAACCGGGAGCCAGTGGAGCTGCTGCAGGACAGGAGTGATGTGGTTATAGTAGGAGGTTTGAGTGATGACACGGGCAGCTGAGTTCTGGACCATCTGTAACTTGTGGAGAGATTTGTTGGGGAGGCCGTAGAGAAGGGAGTTGCAGTAATCGATACGGGAAGTCACAAGACTGTGCACCAGGATGGCTGTGGAGCGGGGTGTGAGAGAAGGACGGAGACGGTTAATATTACGGAGGTGGAAATAGGCAGACCGAGTAATATTGTTGATGTGTGAAGTGAAGGAGAGAGTGGTGTCGAGGATGACACCGAGACTCTTGACCTGAGGGGAGGGGGATAGCAGAGAGTTGTTAAGGGGGACGAGAAGATGTTCTGATTTTGAAATAGAGTTTTTGGTACCGACAAGAATGATTTCTGTTTTGTTACTGTTTAGTTGAAGGAAATTGTTAGAAAACCAGTGATTTAGCTCATTGAGACAGTCGGTGAGGATGGAGGGTGGGTGGGTGGAGTTTGGTTTTGATGACAAGTAGAGCTGTGTGTCATCAGCATAACAGTGGAAATGGACGCCGTATTTGCGGAAGATGTGACCTAGAGGAAGGAGGTAAATGATGAAGAGGAGGGGTCCGAGGACAGAGCCTTGGGGGACACCCGTGGAGACAGGGGAAGACTGGGAACGGAAGGATTTAAGCTGAATGAATTGAGTGCGGTCAGAGAGATAGGAGTTGAACCAGTCTAACGGGGTACCTGAGATGCCAATGGAGGTTAGTCTGTTGAGGAGGATAGAATGACAGATGGTGTCGAAGGCAGAACTTAGATCAAGAAGAATGAGGATGGACAGAAGACCAGAGTCAGCAGCAAGAAGAAGGTCGTT
>JBBPBX010032671.1:0-33733 GCA_038048925.1 Garcialebias charrua
CATCATTAGGCCTCTTCTGAAAAAATCTAATTTGGATCCCGACATTTTTTCTAATTACCGCCCAATTTCACACCTCCCTTTTCTGTCTAAAGTGCTGGAAAAAGCAGTTGCTGCTCAGCTGCAGGATCACTTACAACAACACTCCCTGTATGAGAAGTTCCAGTCTGGATTCAGGGCAGCTCACAGTACTGAGACTGCACTGCTGAGAGTTACTAATGATGTCCTCTTGGCTGCTGACACTGGCTCTCCCTCCATCCTTGTCCTCCTTGACCTCACTGCAGCCTTCGACACTGTGGACCATAGTATCCTCCTCCACCGTCTTCATGTGGAGGTCGGTCTCTGTGACACCGTCCTGGACTGGTTTAAATCTTTCCTCTCCAATAGGCTGGAATGTGTTAGTCTTGGCAACGCCACGTCCCAGACAGTCTCTGTCTCCTGTGGTGTCCCTCAGGGGTCGGTTCTGGGGCCCCTGTTGTTTTCCCTTTACATGCTGCCTTTAGGTCAAATTATTAATCAGTTCAACATTTCTTTTCACTGTTATGCCGACGATACACAGCTTTACATCAGGACTGGAGCATCCTCATCTTCCACCTTGTCATCTCCATCTTCACTCACTGCCCTCTCTGCCTGCCTGGAGGCAATTAGGGCATGGATGAATCAGAACTTTCTTCAATTAAACTGCTCCAAGACCGAGGCCATACTGATTGGCACCCCTCACCAGGTACAGACATCTACTATAACAACACTTTCCTTTTCTGGACAAGACATCCCCCTCTCCACCTCTGTTACTAATCTTGGAATAAAAATGGACTCCAATCTTACATTTGAAAATCACATTAAGCTTCTGTTTAAAACTTGCTTCTTCCATCTTCGAAACATCTCCAGACTTCGCCCATCCCTAACTTTTTCCGATGCTGAGAAGCTCGTCCATGCTTTTGTCTCCTCCAGGCTCGACTACTGCAACTCCCTGTTTATTGGAATCCCTGGCAAAAACCTTCAGAAACTTCAATATATTCAAAACAGTGCAGCAAGGATCTTGTTGCGAGTTCGTAAATTTGAACATATTACGCCCATTCTTCATAACCTTCATTGGCTTCCTGTCGCCTACAGAATTCAGTACAAAACTGCTCTCATTACACATCAATGCTTACATGGAGCTTCACCAGATTATCTGAAGGATATTCTTATTCCACACTCATCCACCCGGTCGCTGCGGTCACAGAACAGTAATCTCCTTCACATTCCGAGAACCAAATTAAGGACCATGGGAGACCGGGCTTTCAGTGTGGCTGCCCCCCGCCTGTGGAACTCTCTTCCTGACTGTCTGAGGGTCCCACAGTCTGTGGTTGACTTTAAGAGCGGCTTGAAGACCTTTCTTTTCAACCGAGCATACTCTGCCTCCTCATGATTCTACTTTTGATCTTAGTTGATACTGTTATTGATTTTACTTGTTTTATTACTTGTTTTATTGACATTTAATTTCTGTTGCACCTTGTAGCACTTTGAGATTTTCATTAATGAAAAGTGCGTTATAAATTGAATTCATTATTATTATTATTATTATTATATTTGCTATAATTTTTATTCTTACCATTCCACGTAGCCAACTCTGTCATTGGACTCGTCAGAATTCAGAGATCCAGCTGTCGGTTCAGGTTCAAACTGATATGGTTGTAAATCCATTACCCAGGTGTTCCTTCCTGCGTTTCTTCAAATTCAAAAAAGTCTTCTACTTCCATTTTAAATGACACACAGAAGGACAGTAATGATGGGTTTGTAGCTGCAGTTTCTATTTAGAAAGTAGCGCGGAGGACAAATATGCGTCATTTCCTTCAAATATGCGTCATTTCCTTCTTGACCTCCAGACATCGGAATTTAGCAGGAAAAACTTAAAAAACTATTTCTTTAAGCTACTGACTTGAAAAAAGCATACAAAGTATGTTTATGTGTGTTGTTTACTAAATGAAATTCTTGTTATATCGATTTTTTGAGATTTGATTTGATTTCTCTTTTAACACACATGGTGCTAACCTCACCAGTACACCTTGGAGCATTTTAAATCCCCTCACTTTGATTTTAAAGACTTAATGTGATTCAAAAAGCTCTCTGTTAGGATGTACCAGTAAGTCATGTCATGAATGTGTGTGTTAGAGTGTGTGTGTGTTTGAGGCTAGGAAATAATGCCACATTGTGATGAACTGAAACCACAAACTAGTGTAAATATTAACAGAAATCTGTAAAGACGTTACATTCCAGTCCACTGTGTGTTGAATCAGATTATGTTTTCCACACAGACTGTCTGCATTTTTGCTGATCATTTGCTCAGGGATGATGTATGGAACAAATGAATTCCTTCTTAAAGCCAGACGGACTGTTACAGTTGGGATGTGTAAAAAGAGAGATAAAATCATGCGCTGTGTTGCTGTGAATTTATTTAAATTCCCTGTTTTTTGCATTCACTGCTTTTGTATAAAAATGTTGTTTTTTTGATTGTAGCAAATTTTGGTCATGCTGCCAGAACTGCACATGTTTGCAGTATGCCAGTCTTAATGTTACTTATTAGTGAGAATTGTTGGGGGGAAATAGAATTTTCAAGAATTTGACAAAAAGAAAATCAATAAATAGTTTTGTGTCAGGTTGTGGACATGTGATTTTTTTGTGTTGCAACTGTTTCAAAGGGTTTTTGAACACACCCTGAATCAAGCAGAAGGAAAAAAAATACATTTTATAGTCCAACAGCTGACTCTTTACTTTATTATGACTCAGTTAATCTGATAATTGGTAAATATAGAAGTGCAGGTACGGTATATACAATGCTGAAAAGATAACACTGTGATGTAATTTTTTTTAAATAAATCCTTGAAAATCTGAATATTTTTGCCACAACATGTTTTAAAACTCAGATATTCCAAGAAAAAGTTTGAAATAACTAACCATCAGTAGGTGACAATAACACTGACCTGACATAAGGGACTAATCAAAACAAAGAAGGAACATTCTGAATAAATCTAAGGACTCCATTGTTTACCGCCCCCATCATTAATCTTTTCAGCCCACAATTAAATCTAAATGATGACAGAATCCCAACAAAGCTCACCAGATGTAGAATCTGTGACAAATAAAAGTCTCCATTGTTGTAGTTTTTAAAAGGACGAAGAAATAGTAAATGTAAAAAGTGGGCGTCATTGTTCGTCTTTTATTTTTTGTCAAATTTACACCAACAATATAGTATTTAAAACAATTTTGCTTTAGAAAACAGTTGTAAAAAATGTATGTTTTCTCTCTAAAAAGTGCAGTTTCAAATAATTTGAGCACATCAATTTTTTTTTTAAACGTGCTCTCAAAGTTGCCCTTTCCGTTTTGTAATGTTGCTAGTTTTGTTACTATGGTTCTTGTATCATCTCCAATGCCATGAATGGTATGCAATTGTGTTCATTCGTCTGTCTGTTAGCGAAATATTTCATAAACCAGTACCTGTAGATGGATTTTAATGAAAACTCCGAAAGTAAACGTACAACATCTTTTGATCTCATCCTAGTCTCCACAGCTAACTATCTTTATCAAATGCATGAATAACGATGTCATTTTTCCTGATACTGAGCGAACATTTTACGCAGTAGTAGCTGAGACCCAACTCCAACACATACGCTGAGCGCTAAAAGATCATGTGAGGTCTTTGCTCAAAACTTTGACATTCAGTGAGGTGGTAATATTTTCTCATTTTCATTTACCCTTTATTTATCCAGATAGTCTCATTGAGCCACGAGAACTCATTTTCAAGAGAGACCTGTTTAGGGAGCAGATGGTGGGGGTTAAGGGCCTTGCTCAGGGGCCCAGAGTGGGGCGAATGAGTGTGGAGGAAGGTGTGGGTGTTTCACCTGTTTCCACCCACATTTTTTTATGTTGTCGGTTTGAACCGACGATCTTCCGATCACAGGCCCACCGTCTCTAACCACTGCACCACTACTCCCCCTAGTTATATGCACTTCTTCACGGAATTATTCTTACAATTATCTAATCAATTCATTGCATCTTTGCTGTTGACACAAACACAAAAAGAGTTTTGAACTAAAATACAGGTACATCCAAACAGACCTTAGATGGAAACTCTTGGCACATGTACAGTAGTGCACATTTTTACCTAATAATTATAATAATATCATAATAATAATCATTTTATTTAAAAGCGCCTTTCAGGACACCCAAGGACACTTAGCACTATTTGTGGCAATGTTGAGGTAACGTAAAAAGGAAGGACAGTCTTACTTGCCCTCATACAAGATGGACGCTTTTCTTCCCTCTCCTGCCTTTTCTCTTTGTCCTGTGTATCAGAGCCTCGCTTTACACATCTTCCGAATTGTAAATTATTAGTATGGATCTGGTCAGCTGGTCTCTCAACAGAATTGATAAATTTTTAGCCCAAGAGACAGGGTGCTGGAGAGCCCTCATGCCTCGAACGGACGCACATGGAGTTAATATGTTAACTTAGGTTCGGGAGCAGGGCCACGCCCAAATCACTCCTCCAATTATCCCATGCAGCCTATTTATACCTCGTTCACCCATTCATCTCATCTCGGTTCGTTACGTTTCTTTCGACAGTTACGACGTCTACGCCACCGCGCCTCCTCAACTTTGCGCTTGTAATCACCATGGACGACGCTTCATCAATCGACCTCCACCCCTCGGATTCAGAGGATCTCTTCGAATTTCCATCTGCCGTCGATGAGTCCTTCCGTTTCCGGACGTGCTCCAGGCTCCAGACGCCTCCGCTCTGTGATATTCAATCCTCGGACTCAGTCCCACATTGGTTCTTCTCCAGTTTCCCACCCATCAGCTGTCGATCCACCACCCGCATCTATTCCTCCTTCTCGTGGTCGTTGACCAGTTCGAGGCATCCGTCAACACGCTCTTTCGCCTGGTCCTCAGCATCCCTCACCGGATCCCGGTGTGGCCGCTTCTCAGCAGTCCTCTCCCTCACTCACTGTTCCGACACGCCAGCTTCTCAAATCCTGGACAGTCACCAGCCTTCATCGCTCTCTCCGCGAGAAAGGGATCCGTTTCTGCCGTTCGGACAATAAATTACGGCTCTTTCAACTCCTTTCCGCCTCCTCCACTCAGCAGCCTGTTCATCCACCGTCATCTGAACGACTCGCGGCCGCGACTCGTGTTCCTGCTTCCGCCTCCGCCCCCAACGTCTCCCGTGACGTCATCCCGTCATCAACCTCTGGACCTTCTGTAATGGTGACAGCTCCCCCAAGTGGGAGCCAGGTCGCATTACCACCCGTGCCTGCACACTCTCTGTCGGAACTTTCTCAACTTTTATCCACTGTTATCCAGTCCCAGCCTTCGCTGGCTTCAACTACTCCCAGTGCCCACCCTTCTTCCCTGCCAACCATCCCTCCTTTGACACACCCTTCTTCTACTCGTCCCAATTTGGTTTCGGCTTCTTTTCATCCGCTCATGGCCCATGCTCAGACGTCTGCTCCAAGTTGTTTTCCCAGTGCTCCATCTACTTTTTCTGCGCCCCCACCCTCCCTACCAAACCCTGCGTTTTTCCCTCCACCATTCCCTGGTGCCTTTCATCACGTCCATTCTCCTTACACTCTCGCCACCGCTATTCCTCCCGCTCAGTCTCCCTCCTCTATTCTGCATCCCTCTCCCGTTTCACCATACCTAAGACAGCAAATTTTCAACGGTAATTACTAGGGATGTCCCGATCAGGTTTTTCTGACCCCGAGTCCGAGTCCTTTAATTTGAGTATTGGCCGATATCGAGTCCCAATCCGATACTTCTAAAATACATTTTTAAAATGAAGAAAAAAAAAAGAAACAGATCCAGATGTCCCTTAATTTTTATTTTATTTACCTTAACATTTAACAGAGTACTTCTGTGAGGTAGATTGAACAATCAAGTAATAAGATTTTTAAAAAATTCTTCACATTGAAGTTTAGTGCAACAGTATGAAATAAAAATGTCTAATTTGAAATAAGCAGCTCAACTTAAAATACTCAGCAGGCATGTAAATAAATAAACTTAAAGTGTCAGTGTTATAAAATAAGGCTGTACAGAAGTCTGTTGGAGTCAGTCTCCCCACCATCACAGACATTTACACCTCCAGATGCAGGAAAAGAGCCACCTGCATCATGAAAGACCTCACTCACCCAGCACACTCACTCTTTGCCCCACTCCCCTCAGGACGGAGGTTGAGGAGCATCAAATGTAGAACCACTAGACTGAGGAACAGCTTCTACCCTGAGGCTGTTAGACTCATGAATAAATAAATAATAAGAATAAACACTGCAAAATATCACATCATGCTGATGCTGATCTGTTTTCTTGTTGCTGTGTTCATTTGTGACCATCTGCTCATACAGACTCATGTTCGTGCTGCTGTTTATAATGATGTTTTTCCACTACATTAGGGCTTAGTGTATTACTAGTTGATGTTTTTCTTAGTTAATCCTAGATGTTATTACTGTTTTTCTCTTGCATTTGTTGTTGGATGTAACTGGGACCCTGTGTACATAATCTCGTTTTCATCACATGTACCACATGCGGTGCAAATGACAATAAAGACTCTCTGACTCTGATAAGGCTGTGAGGTAGTTTGAACAATCAAGTAATAAGAAATAAATTCTTCACAATGAAGTTGAGGTGCCTTATCAGGTTTGTTGTGTTAAATGCAGCCTTTTCCTTACCTCCTCTTGAAATACGAACTTTACATATCTCACAGTTTGCAAACGCAATATCTTTGTCATCCACTTTAAAATATCTCCACACGACAGACATGCCTGCCTCCACTTCAAGCTAATGCCGTGTTCTGCTTCTTTTTTACGACAGTCACTGCTTTACGGCAGGCACTGCTGCAAAAATATTGTGTATGTGTTGTTTCGAGACAATTTGACTCTGTAACACAACATACTAACAGTTAATATAATATTCCCGTTTGTGTTTAGAATAAATATACACATATATATCCGATCCCTGATCGTTGTGTAACGCCCGATTCAAATCGAGTCTGAAACCACATGATCGGGACCGATTTCCGATCATGTGATTGGCTCGGGACATCCCTAGTAATTACGTAGATCTGGCTCTTCTGCTCCGTCCATCTCTGTGCGGCTTTAATCATCTTAGGGAAATATGCACTGCTCAGGGGCCTATGCAATTGAGCCACCCCTTAAATTTTAGCTCTAAAGAGCTCACACCCGTCAAATTCGCCATAGCTTTTTCTTTATTTAGGGACACACTCCTCGGACAACCTCCTTCCGCTCCACTCACCCCTTCATCCCCTCATCCCTACATCCCTCACCCCTTCATCCCTACTTCCCCTCATCCCTACATCCCTCACCCCTTCATCCCTACTTCCCCTCATCCCTACATCCCTCACCCCTTCATCCCTACTTCCCCTCATCCCTACATCCCTTCATCCCTTCATCCTTACTTCCATCTTCCCTTTATCCTCTCTTCTCTTCACCCCTACTCCCCTCCTACATTCCTTCATCACTTCATCCCCTCATCCCTCCATCCTTACGTCCCATCCTCTCCTCATCCTACATCCCCTTCCTTCCCTCATCCCTACATCCCCTCATCCCTTTCATCCTTCATCCCTCATCCTCTCATTATTAAAAACTTTAAACTTATATTTTGTGACGTGGTCCTTGCTAATGAAACAGCTAGCTGGGTATGTCATGGATTCCTGGGGGCAGTGGAAGATGATGTGCCTGTCTGTTCTGTCTGTGGAAGACGTAGAAGATGTGTACATTATTGGATATATGATAACAAGGTTTCTGCCTTTTGGAATCGGCAGATACCTAAGATATTGACAAATTAGGACAACATCTGCAGCAGTTTCGGGCATGTTAAAGCTGCCAACTTTATGTGAAGGATTAATGCGTTCTTTGAGCTCTCAAGACTCATATGCTTTGCAAGCTCTATCGTAAGCTGAACGCAATTTCTGAAAGTCGTAGGCCACTTGTGGCTCCTGGAACTCGCCGGTATGAAAGATTCGGCCTCGGAGGAAGGCTAACATAGCACGGACAAGCGGAATGTCCACAAATCTGGTTGTTTGGATTAGCCATCGAGAGTTCCAGCAGAACTGAAGGCAGACAGAAATCAGAGTCTGCTTGCCCAAACAATTGTTGTTTATCTGAATCTGGCCTCCCTGCTTGGCCAGGGGAGGCCAACTTACCTCAAATTGCTCCTGGTGGATTTGTAAATCAAGAAGCTCTGCTCTGTCCAACCCAACCATGAGAAAACGCTTATCAGAGCTGTATCGGCTGACAAAAACTGTAACATCTTATCAGGACTATGGAAACTATCTGGAAGTGTTCATGTACAAATCTCACCGTCTTGTCGTCCATGCATATGTATTGTGTTTGTACGTTGCTTGCTGTGGTAGATGTTTTTTGACACCATAAACCGTGCCCTGTCAAGAACATGGTGTGAGAGATATTTTATTTATACCTCTCTCATTTTCTTCCCTTTTTCTCATCTAAGCAATAAGGGCAGTGCTTTTTAGAATACCCCACTGTACACTTCCGTCCATCTTTAGGACGGCTGTACAGAAAGTAATTTTTCTGTACTTCATTGTGCAATAACAATAAAGCTTATTCTGATTCTGATTCTTATGTTCTGCTATAAAACTAAATGGTAGGCAGTTTGGAACGGGGTGTTGAAGGAAATGAGCATAAGCCAGCATGATGCTTGACTGAACTAACAGGCTCCCAAATGCTCATCCAGACTTGAAAAGTTTGTCCTCAGAAAAGCGAACAGAGGTGATGTCCATGTGTATATGTGGTGTTGAGTTCAGCTTTACTTCTTAGTATATTTCCATCAGAGTTTGGAATTGGTTTCTTTCGGTTGCTGGTTTGTGAGTCCTCCCAACTCATGAAAGCAAACATTTTTCTGCTTCTTTGACTCTTATCATTCAGGTCAGTGAGTTTACGAGGGAACGCCTTGAATCAGAGCAAACACATTTTCATTCTTCGTGCAACATGTAGCTTTGTAATGCCAAACTGGTTTGACGCCAATTTCTTTCATTCTGGCTGTAAATTTGAGCGATTCTTCTGCATTCGTCTCTCTCTGCCCGTCACCCCAGCTGTGATGTCATGTGACTCTGAACGCCACGAGCCCTAGCTGATATTTTCATCCACAATAAACCTTCCTTACCTCCCGTTGTGTTCCAGTGAAAGATCGCCTCCAGTAATTGGGAAGAAAATGGCAGGGTCACCCCTCCATGCGGTCACAGGAATAACCAACATGCTCATTAGGATTTATAAGTTGCTCGGTGCTTTTTATAAAGTAAAGACACAATGGTTGATGATGCATGATGCATGCAATACAGCGATAAAGCTTTTACACCTAACACGAGTTTATTCTACAATTGGACAGCTTTTATAGCAAATAATGAATTAGATTAACATAAAATAGTTATAGCATCTTAAAGTTCACGCTTAAATGTAGTTTTACTACAAACTGATGAGTGAAACTGGAATATAAAAAGCATTTGTTCCTGTAAATTTACAGATGAGTGTAATCACAAACTTCCATCACGCCCATCGGTGAATAAACATGGAAGTCGGATCCGATTTCCTCATCGCAGGCATTTTCTCTCTTCCCAAGTTCTTTTTGATCATTTAAAATGGCTGATATTTTTCTCAGCAGGGGTTTGATTTCCAACTCCCTGTTGATATTTATGCCATACTGTCAATCCAGGAAGCACGGGCATCCATTAGGATGGCATCTGTCACTGTGCTAAGACTGGATTTAGCCAGCAGCAGTTGGAGCTTAACCCTTTTCATCTGCCATGGCACAATGGATCAGATCAAGATGGTATGATGTGATGTCCAATTGATAACAGAAAAGTATTAAAGTATCAAATGTCAAGAACTTACTTTACTTTGAGTATAAATGTGACTAAAACCTTCTTTGGCTCTCAAAACTTTTAGAAAAATTGCTTTAATGTTATTTTTTTCTACAACTGAAAGCCTGATTCAAACTTTTTGGTTTTCTTACACTGTTAAGAAAAGGGAAAAAAAAGCTATTTACCTTTTAGCTATTTTAGCTATTTATTTATGTGAAATGCCAAACAAAACCCCTCAATTGACAAAAACTACACCACTTTTATCCAAACGGGAGCCTTTATAAGAAAAAAATCAGAGATGCTTTTCTACTCTCCAACAGCTCAAAGAACTCGTGTCACTGAGTAGTGAACGTGCAGAAACATTCAGACATTGTACAGATCAGAAGCAACTTTCATGGTGGTTATTAGAATTATAAACATCTAAAAATGATGCAGAAAAACTGGTTTATGCATTTGTCACGTCTCTACTGGACTATTGCAATGGTTTGTTATCTTGGTGTCCAAATAATTCTTTTAAAAGTCTTCAGTTGATCTAATGCTGCTGCCAGAGTCTTAACTGGAGTTACTGGGAGAGATCACATCTCTCCAGTTTTAGCTTCTCTCCACTGGCTCCCTGTCAAATCCAGAATTGAATTTAAAATCTTGCTTCTAACCTACAAAGCCCTCAACAACCTAGCTCCAGCTTATATTTGAGAACTTATTGTTCCATATTTTCCTAACAGAGCACTTCACTCTCAGACTGCAGGTTTACTTGTGGTTCCTAGAGTTTCCAAAAGCAGAATGGGAAGAAGATTTTTGTTATCAGGCTCCTCTCTTGTGGAACCAACTTCCAGTTTCTGTCCGTAAGGCTGACATGTTGTCCAGTTTTAAGACTGGACTTAACCCATTTAGCCCCACTGGCAACAATTGTTGCCAAAGTGTATCACTGTCATTTTCCACTCTGTAAAAAAATCTGAAATTTATTAATGCAACATTTTCCACCTATAAACTAGTAGACAACGTAGACAAAGGTTTTGATTTAAAAAAATGTTTCCAAGTGCTTCCTGTTGCATGATATCACATGCTTCCTGGGCCATCCGGCTGAAGACATGGAATATGCAAATCGTCCTGGAAAAGGGTAATTTTCATAACATTTCTTATGGTTTCCCCCCATACTTTTTTATAATCATTTAATCTTTCAAGTCTCTACTGTAACACTCTCCACAAAAATTGTACCTAGGATACATATTTTTTTGTTCATGGGCGTTTTTTTGTAAGTGGCAACAAAAGTTGCCAATGGGCACATAGCTTGTCGGAAAACACTGTCTGCAGGATTGCACCTAATTTTCTTATTTCGAGTTGTAAAATGATGTGCAATGTCTTATTTTAGTCTTCTAAGGATACTCTTCCTAGCAAAATAAATTATGTAGTCAAGGCCTATGGGTCTAAGATTTTTATTTGCTTCCATACATCATTCTCTTGCTAGCCAACATCATTTTTTTGCTAGCCTAACATTAGCTTGTGTTTCGCTGAGGTAAAAGATGTTGATGATCTAGCCATATGTAGGAAGCCAGACAGATCTGGTGGAAACTGGACTTGGTCAGGGACCAAGTGTGGTTCTTGGCCTGGCAAAGAAAGCTGAAGTTCCACCTGGAGTCAAGTTCTACCATGACAACCTCTTCACAACCCTGTCCCTGGTGGATGAGATGACCCTGAGAGGCTATGGCAGCTGTGGCACGATGCGACAAGCTCAGCACCACAAGGTGCCTTTCACAGAACCCAAGACCTTCAAAAAGACACCCAGAGGAAATGCTGAATGTCTGGTTGAGGCAGAGAAGCTGATTGTAAGGTGGAATGACAACAGCATGGTCACTGTGGTGTCAAACATGGAAAGGGAGTTCATCCAAACTGAGGCAAAGAGATGGAACAAACAAAAACGGACCATGGACAAGGTCAGACAGCCCAAGTGTATCCAGGATTACAACACACACATGGGAGGAGTGGACCTGCATGACCAGTTTGTCAGCCGCTACAGAGTCAACATACGGTCCAAGAAGTGGTGGTGGCCATGCTTCAGCTGGGCCCTGAACAGTGCCATGGTGAACAGCTGGTGCTATTACAGGTACACAAGGCTGCATGTTATTTAGCAATATCACAATCGTGTTTGTGATGTTTGACATGAGGTGATCGCTAGTGCTCTTCATTTGACAAGAGCAACAGTGATGATATCCAGACCAACATCACAAACTCAAGCATGATATTGCTTTTACAGAACATTCTACATATGGGACATGACACTGTAGAAAGGAGGATATTGATAATTCATCAATAGCATCATAAATGAACAAAAACATGGCATATTCATTCATCTATCATGCTTGTTTTTTGATTCATTTAGAACCTGGAAAAGTGGGCAGAAAGATCTCCTCTCCTTCCAGAGGCTGGTAGCACAGACCCTCCTCATGCACCATGGAGCAAAGCCAAGTAGGCAGGGCAGAAGATCTTTGATGGCTGCGGCGATAACTGATGCCACCAGGTTTGATCATTTCAACCACTGGCCCTGCAACACTGGTAGCAGGTACAAGCGATACAAAAACTGTGGCGGACACACATCGTTTGCGTGTGAAAAGTGGGATGTGCCACTACATTTGGAGTGCTTCAAGAAGTACCACACTGAGTAGAACATCCATAAAAGATGAAGGAATGTATGGGATGAAATATATACATATATGGTAAATGGTAAATGGAGTTTATTTATATAGTGCTTTCCAGCCCCCTATGGGACCCCAAAGCACTTTACAATACCAACCATCCACCCATTCATACACACATTCATACACCGGTAGCGGTAGACTGCCATGCAAGGCGCTTTCCAGTCCTACCGGGAGCAATTCGGGGTTAAGTGTCTTGTACAGGGACACAACGACACATGGTGTGCGGAACCGGGATTCGAACCACCAACCTTCCGATCGGGGGACGACTGCCATTACCACTACGCCACGGCCGCCCCATATATGTGTGTTATTAGAGGTTCTAAGAAAAAAAACTGTTCGTTGAAGTTTTGATTACAAAGTTACAAAATTCGAGTCTACAGACGAATAAATTAAGAATTAATTTTTTTTTTCAAATTGTGTGTTGTTTGGAACTTTATACAGGAGGAACCTGATGCTCCAACTTTTTGTTATTATTTATTCTGACTACATTATTATTTTGTTATTACTATATTATTATTAGTTCTCTATTATGAACGGGTGACAGTTGACCTAGTGACAAGCTGTGTGACTACTGGCAACAATTGTTGCCAGTCATAAAAATGCAGTTTTCTTCAAATCAAAATACAGAATGATGAAAATAAATACATAACATGATTCAAAGGACCCAACTGATAAAATGACATGCCTTTCAACTCTGAAAAAAATTTGGGCTTAAATGGGTTAAGACTTTCCTTTTTAATGAATCATATAGTTAGAGTCGTCTTATGTTGCCATAGGTTTAGACTACAAGAGGACAAACTGACCTCATTTCCTTAAATGTTTTGTTAAAACTGAATAGTTTTCATTTGATGCCATTTCTATCTTAACATATGATTCTTGACCTGCCATTGTGTATCTGTTCCTCCTTTCTGTTCCTCTCAAACCCAGCCGGTTGAAGCAGATGGCCACTTGTCCCGAGTCTGGTTCTGCGAAAGGTTTCTTCCTCATGAGGGAGTTTTTCCTTTCCACTGTCGCCTTCATGCTTGTTCAAGATGAGAGTTCTGCGGTGAACTCAAAGCAGTCTGCTCCTCAGATATATTTTATATATGAACTGTTCTGTTCAATTGTGTTTTTTGTTGTTGTTGTCATCATCGTTGTTTTCAAATGTAATTGCGTTTTTTTTTGTTTTTTTTCAAATGCTTGTGTTTTTTTTTTAAGTTATAGTGGTGGTTTAAACGCCAGAGCCACCAGGGTTCTGTTGGACGTTCATGCTACTCTCAGCGTAAAAAAAGAATAAGCAGGGTAATCACAAAAACAAACACTATCACATTTTTTTACAGCCTGTTTCCTGCAAGCCATTTGTCACCACAAGTGAACATTTGTGGTGAGTTGGTATTCCCAACATTTGCTCTGAGACCATTTGGTCTATGAGGTCCAGGGGGGTGGGGGGTGGCAAACAAGCTGAAGCCTTTTTGTCTCCAGTAACTCCTTTCTGATGTTCCCACGGGTTCTCCAGCTGCTCTCATGGCAGCTGGGAGAGTCTGGTGCCAGATAACCACACCTCCATTTTTAGGCCTGATAAACCTATAAATGGAGGCTCCAACAACACCTCCTTTAAAGGAGCTTTTAGCATTCCAGACTTTTTATTTCAATAAATCAGGTACAGACACTAATTATCTTCTCTATTGAGAGACAATAAAAATTCAAGATGATTTTCTTTTAAAATAGTTTTTTTTTTTTAAATATATACAGAAGCCGTGGTTCTAGCACATTTATTTGTTTAACTCACTTTCTTTCAATGGGTTTAGCTGCTAGTTTATACAAAAATCTTTTTTTTAATCAATGAAGCCAACACATTTATTTATGTTTGTCAGTTTTTTTGCTCTGTTTGGAGAACCTAATTAAACATGGGAGTTAATGAAAAGCATATTTCACACAGGGTGCCTTAGCGTAAACAGTGGTGAGAGAAAATGCCAATTATCAAAGCCTTTAACTGTGAAAAAGGTGTTAAAAAATATATAAACAGCAGAATCTTCAGTGATTAATTTAATTTGGTTAGGTAGGATCTGGAAATACTTCTGTCACTGGGCACAATGCGGACAAAATCCCCAAAACACAGAACAATACATCAGAAAAAACATTTTATATGAGCGCATATGAGCGCACAACAGCTCTGCAGAAGCACGCAGAGTCAAAATGCAACAAAAGAGCAAAACAGGCTGAAGAAACCTACAAGAAGGAACCTGACTGAGACAACAAATACAACTGGGCTGGATGTACGCTGAGAGAGAAAACAATTAAATGAAAAGCAGGTGTGGTGATTAACAAAGCAGGACCAGGTGTGCAGAAAGCAAGAAGGAAATCAAACTATACAAAATCAATTAAATCCATTTTCTTTTCTTTACTCGCTTTTTCCATTTCGAGTCAGAAGGAAGCTGGTGCCTGTCCAGCTGTGCCAAAAACTGGATGCACTCTGCATTAAGTTAAATGTATTTATAAAGCACATTTACAAACAGCAGCTGTTACCAAAGTGCTTAACGGTAAAAAAAATCAATTGCATTAAGTTCATGACAAAGTAACAAAAATGAATGAAAAACATCCAAAATAATAATAATTAAAAAAAAAAAGTAAAAACACAGAACAATAAAATACTAAATTAAATCACACTGTGTGTAGTGGCTAGGGAATCAGACTTGGGATCCGAAGGACCCAGGTTCGAACCCCGGCCACGGCACAACTTGGGGTGTCTATGAGTGCACATCTATTTTCCCCAGCTCCCCGAGCGCTGACCACGGCTGCTCACTGCACCACCTGGTGGTGGTTGGGTTAAATGCAGAGGCCAATTTCGTCTGTCAAGTATGGGAAACATACACAGATGACAAAAATGTGACATTATTAAACATCAGAGGAAACAGGTGAGTTTTGAGGAGAGATTTAAAGGTCCACTGACATCATCTTACAAATTTGCATGAAATTATAGAAGATATATAGATATATTTTATCATTCAACTATGTTCGTTTTTGCAAACAAAATGATAAAATAATGAAAATTCCTTCCAAACTGAGTCTAAAATTAAAAACAGCTTTTCTCTCTGAAAATTCCGACTACGTATTCGTCGGTCTATAACATTCAGTTTTTTTGCTCATTTGAATGTCCTGCGTATTATACACCGAAGCGTATTATTTATGGATTTTTCCCCATATTTTTAGACCCATTTTTGGCTCTGATTCGCCGTTTTTCATTTTGGCCTAAAAATGGTGCAGTACCACTTTTGTCCGCTAGCGGACACTTCCAGAGAGTCCACCGACCGTCATGTGTCCGAAAAAAGCCTCCTCTGCTCGGACTGAATGTCGCTGCCCGGCTCCCTGCTCTGGAGGTAGCTACCATTTAGCTGTGTTGTTGTTAGCGTTTTTTTTAGCAAGATAACTCATAAACCACACCGCGGATTTTCTTGAAACTTACAGAGTGTAATTATTTGGTGGTCATTTACAACCTGTTAGCTGCAGAAGATATTTAGAGCTAAAAAAAAAAATCGCTTTTAGCATGTTAGCTGTTAGCTACCATAAACAGATACCTACTGTTTAGATAAACAGCTCAGAAACCACTCGGTGGATATTTTTTCTGCTTACAGAGTGTAATTATATGGCTTCAATTTACAGACTGTTGACCTGTAGAAGACATTTGAGATAAAATTCGATTTATTTATAATTTATTTTCGTAGCGCCCCCGAGGCTGTTTGGAAAAAGTCAAACCGAAACAATTTAAATTCAGCAGATTTGACCATTTCGTGAATTGATTAAGGAACGGTTAAGCTCGGGAACCCTTGTGCTATAACGTCAGCTAAGAAATATATTTTTTCTCAGCAAAGAAATAATAGTTTTTACCGTTTTAATCTTGTAAAGTCCTTCCGTGCTGACGCTTCTGTGGCCGCCATTCAGGGCAAATAAGGCGCTGACGCTTAGCGGTGACGCATAATAGATGCGTATTAAATACCGAAGCGTATTATGTACGTATTTTTCTGGTTTATTGGCAATAATTGGTCAAAGCGTATTATACACAGGAGCGTGTTAAAGTCCGACAAATACGGTACAAGCGAATGCAACATTTGTGACGTAGGAAGCAGGACCTTCAGTCTGCATCTGCCATTAACGCATAACGCATTCTCTGCCAGATCGCCTTTTTTGTGTGTATAACTTTAAAAAATGCCGGTTCGGTGTGTCGCATTTGAGTGTTCTAATATCATCAGTGAACAAGTGAGTCTTTTCACTTTCCCAAAAGATGTAAGACCTTCGTCAAAAATGGAATAAATAAAGCTGCCCCCCTCGGACTGAGCTCCCTGCTTCCTGAACAGGTAAGAGTCAAATACATACGGGTGCAGACCTAAATTAGAACCTGCTGTTTCTGCTCATCTAACTTCCTGCTTCCAAAACTAAAGACAAATAGCTCAAATCTTAACTTAGATTGATAATTTTGTTGTTTTATTTCTTGTTCACCATGAATATTTATATGGGGCATTCTAAAGACGTTCTCCTTCCTACGTCACAAATGTTGCATTTGTGTGTAGTCGGATTTTTCAGAGAGAAAAGCGGTTTTTAATTTTAGACTCAGTTTGGAAGGAATTTTCATTATTTTATTGTTTTGTTTGCAAAAACTAACATAGTGGAATGATAAAATATATATATCTTCTATCATTTCATGCAAATTTGTAAGATGATGTCAGTGGATCTTTAAAAACAGGACGTGAAGTGGCCCGTCTGATGTTGAGGAGCAGATTGTTCCAGAGTTTAGGGCCCAAAACTGGAAAAACCCTGCTCTCCTCTGAGCTTCAGCCTGGTTTTTGGTACAACAGCAGCTGGTCAGATCTCAGCACCTGAGAAGAAACATGGTTGAAGTAAGTCGTAGAGGTATGAGGGTGCAAGGCCATTTAGGCACTTCTAAAATCTATTCTGGTATGTTAAGGGAGCCAGTGAAAGGAGGACAAAACTGGTGAAATGTGCTCAAATCTGAGTTTCATTAATAGCTGAGCTGCAGCATTTTGGACGAGCTAGCGATGTAAGGGAGACCTGACTGAGCCCAACATAAAGTGAGTCACAAGAATCAAGTTGCGTTGTAATGAAGACACATACTATTTTTTCAAGGTCCAATCTGGTCAACATGGGCTCAAGCTTTGAAACTTTGCTGCAAAAGTCCATCACAGGGCCACATGGAGACAAACAACCCGTTCACACCATCATTGCACCATCAGACATTTTAGACTCTTTAGGTTTAGGGAGTTTAGAGTAGGAGAAAACAGGAGAATGTGGAGAAAACATGCAAACTCTATGCCGCAAGACCCTCCAGTGCATAGTGAGAGCAGCTGAGAAGATTGTCGGCACCTCCTTCCCCTCACTACAGGATTTACTGGTCCACAGTAACCACCTCACTGGAAAAGCCCTCTGCATGGCGAGTGATCCCACACACCCACTACACAGCTGCTTCAGCCTGCTGCCATCAGGGAGGAGACTGAGGAGTCTCCAGGCTCGAACCAGCAGACTGAGTGACTCTGTTCATCAGGCAGTCAGGATGCTAAACTCTCTGCCTGCTCTGCCTCCCCTCCCTCTTGTACTGCCTTAACACAAAAAACGTTCACACATTACCACACAACACAAAGATTTTTAACTCTGGACTCTGTGTCATCAAAATGGGTCATTCACTCAACACACGGTCATGTGCTCATTCAGTTTTCACTACTTCTCATATTTGCACTACTGTTTGTATTACATTACTGTCTATAGTCATACTACTGTTTACATCTACATTTACACTACTGCTGATACATATATTCTTTTTACTAGCCTTATTGCATACGCCACTTTACCTCTATACCAATATAAAATACCTCATACATATACTATGTACATAAACTTCATATGCTGCTTTGTCACTTTATTGTCAATGTCAGAACCTTCATTTTATTTTATAGATATAATTTTTATACTTTTATACTACTATGCTAAAATCAGGACAGTATTACACTTTTGTGCTGGTGATGATTCTCAGTCGTCTATGACATGATCAAATCAAAAAAGGCGTTCAATACAAGATCAACTGGACTTTATTTGTTACAGAAGACGTTTCGACCTCTATCCAGAGGGCTTTATCAATTCAATGAACAGACTGTGTGCGCGTGGAGTTATATCAGTCTTAGGAGTCACGCACCAACTTATGTAAATTGCAAGCTGAGGTAACACATACATGTAAATTGACAAATCACACCTTAACAGTAGGAGTTTCCTTGAAGTCTCTGACAGAAGACACACACCTGTATGTAAATTGACAAAACACACCTCACAACCCAACAGCAGAGGCTTCTCAAAAAACTAGTCTAATTCCCAGTCAAGACACCTCTGCTCCCACCCGGTGTAAAACGTCTGTGAATCAGCCCCAAAACTGAGTTATAAGTCTTGGAAAGTTGAAATCTCAGACTTTGTCTTGTCTTCTGTCAGAGACTTCAAGGAAACTCCTACTGTTAAGGTGTGATTTGTCAATTTACATGTATGTATTACCTCAGCTTGCAATTTACATAAGTTGGTGCGTGACTCCTAAGACTGTTATAACTCCACGCACACACAGTCTGTTCATTGAATTGATAAAGCCCTCTGGATAGAGGTCGAAACGTCTTCTGTAACAAATAAAGTCCAGTTGATCTTGTATTGAACGCCTTTTTTGATATTACACTTTTATTATTACACTTTTATTATTTCATTTTATGCTTATGTTTATTAAATGTTTTAATGTTTTAATGGTTACTGTTGCACCAGGGGTCTGAGAGAAATGAAATTTCAATCCTATGTATGTCCTGTACATATCGCAGTTTTGATAATAAAGTTGACTTTTGACTTGAAAAAAAAAAAAACTCCACACAGAACGACCTTCTTGCTGTATGGATGAACGTGAGTCAATAAAGAGCAATACAAATAAAAACAGAGAAGATTCAAAGCCCAACATTCATTATCATAGCGACTGTTTAGTTTAATGGCACAAGCTCAACATGAGGTTGTATCTCCACATTTTCCAGAGCTGGTTCAGTCTAACACAATGTGACAACACACTCTCACACACTCAACAAGCTAAACACAACATGACTTAATTGGGTATAATAACTGTGGTCGCGCGTCGCCGAACATGTCATTCACGTGGATTTACTGGCTCAGGTTCTGTCCACACAATTAGTTCACCTGATGAGTTTGTTTTGTTGAAGTGCCACAGATGTCCCCGAGGACTTACGACCCCCACTCACAGCAGCGGTGCAGTCGCCTCGGTGTGAGGAAAGGTCAAAGGTGAACAGATTGATGCCCGCGGGGTCAGAGGTTGCTGCTTCTTGTTTCAGCTGCATCCATCACAGTAATGAGAGAGGGACTGAAGTGACAAAGGCTTCTCTCGGCAGATTGTTCTAACTAAAAAAAATACTGGCTGTGATGTTCACTGGCTGCAGAATGCAATAGAAAAACGTTAACATTTGAACAAAAGGAAGTTTAAAATATTCAAATTAAATCTTATTTTACTAAGTAGATGAAAAAGTTTTATTTCCCATCTAACCGTTGGGGCTTCATGAGTATAACTGGCATCCCTAGTTATTTTTATTCATTTAAATTGATGACATTTAAAATTATTTCTTGGAAATAAATATACCAGGACTGCAAAAAAAAAAAAAAAGAAAAAACTTTCATGAAGGATATGGATTAATTTGTTTGATTCACCCTACTTTTAAACTGTCATTGAAATGTAAATTCAAATTTTCAGGGCACTGATGACTTTGATTTGAGTTGTGTTTGTAAGTACGGTAAGACTAAAGTTAGCTTATATTGGTAATAGAAAGGACATCAGAAGAAAAAACTAAACTCTGCCTTATTCCTCTACAAACAATGGTAATACAGTATACAAAAGTTGCAGACAGTTGTTTACCTGATGGATTCTTCTGGACAAGTTAAAGTAAACTTACAGTTTAAGACATAAAAAAAATAATAATAATAAAACAATTACAGACTGTCAGTTTTTACAGGTTCTCTGATGCTAAAGGCAAATATAAAAGCAAAATCAATCAAAAATGAGTGTTTAGTTATTTTGTTTTTACAAAACCTTCAGTAAAGTCAAAACGCACTTCATAATTTCACTGAAGGAAACAAAAACATTGTGCAACATTGTTTTAATCATAAAAAAATATTTGTTTTGAAATGTATCATTTTTCCAATACTGTACCCTGCATTTATAGCTTATTGATATAATACAGCTGTATGGAGTAACTTAATTTATTTATTTATTTATTAATTTATTAATTAATTAATTTATTCATTTCAAATTTAAAACACAAAAGAACAAACAAAAATTACAAAATGATATAGAGAAATAAAGAACAAATTTAAAATGAAAGGAAGCAGAAGAAGAAGATAATCTTATATCTGCCCCTTGTTAAAAACAAAATTCCATTTAAACAATCAGTTCAAGCAAAATTCATCCATAAACCATATTTATAACTCATAATAATAAAATTAATTTATAGAGATTTTAAATATATAACATTCACACATAACTTTTCAACAATCTATTCTTAATCATTTTCTTAAATACAGACGACTGTGCAACTTTATCATCATATTCCAATCCATTCCATATACCAATTCCATTTATCAAAGTAAAACGACCCTTTAAAACTTGGTCCATATTGTGGTTTAACAAAAATATCTGTACCCTTTAAATTATAAACAACTTCTCCTCTTTACAAAAAGCTTTTGAATATTTGAAGGTAGAGTGTTATTTTGTGCTTTATACATTACTGTAGTAAGAAAATATTATATTCCACCAAATCATAAAAATCAAAATCGTAATTAGGACACTAAAGCTCACGTCAGTTTCACAGTGGAGTCAGTGGAGTTTCAAAAACATTCTGAATCCATTTGAAATGAAAGCATGGATGTAAAACTGATCAGTTTACTACTTCAGTATCCAACAGCTTTCAGGCAGCTTTGCCTGATGAGGCAGTAATTATTGCAGCTACTTTGGGTTGATTCACTTTCCTTTTCTTTTATTGTCTGAATGCTTATTAAGCATTCACACTACTGTATTGTGATCTTGTTTACATTAATTATTCTTCCGACTACTTTATCTATTCCATATATTTTTCCACATCTATCTCGTTCCACAGTTTTTGTGCTATTTCAACTGTACTCTGTCAAAAGAACGTTCAGCTCTTTCAGGACAATCCTGCTATGATGTTTAGTATTGGTGCAACTTTAGCTTTTTGAATATTTAGCCTTTTCTGCCATTTTTTCCTCACAGAAAATGAATTGAGCTAATTTTACATCCTTCAAATCTTTAGATCTGTTTACAACCTTTTACTGCTTCTTTCACATTTTGTTCTGCTTCAGCTTCTTTCAGCTTCATTGTGCAAATAAAAGAAAAACCATTCAGCTAATTTCAGCTACTTTCAGTTGTTTTTTTCAGCTGTTTTGTGCTCCTTTTTGCTTTATTCTGCTAACTACAACACATTTGTGCTCCTTCTAACTTCTTTCTGCTCATTTCAGCTTGATATCCTCCTTTCAGCTTATTTCTGCAAGTTTCAACTATTTCTGCTATTTCAGTTACTATTTAGCTGTTTTAGGCTAATTTCAGCTTTTGCAGCTAATTCCAGATTTTTTTGCACTCATTTAAACTTTTTTCAGCCTAATTCAGCAAAAATGTGCTCTCTCCACTTCATTCTGGTAATTCAAGCTACTTTCTAATTTTTTAAGCTACTATTCAGCTGTTTTGTTGGTGTTGTTGTTGTTGTTGTTTTTGTTTTTACATATTTCTGCTTTATTCAGATCATTTACACCTTTTTGGACTAATTTCTGCTTCTTTCAGCCTAAACGGGCACAATTGTGCGCTCTCCACTTTCTTCTGGTAATTTAAACTTCTTTCTGCTTTTTTAGCTACTATTAAGCTGTTTTTTTGTTTTGTTTTGTTTTGTTTTTTGGCAAATTTCTCAAATAGTCATTTTCAAATAATTTCCACTTTTTGTGCTCATTTCTGCTTCTTTCAGTCTTGATGGGCACAATTGTGCTTGCTCCATTTCCTTCTGGTACTCTAAAGCTTCTTTCTGCCATTTCAGCTACTTTTCAGCTATTTCTTGCTCATTTCAGATTGTTTTAAAGCTAATTTATTAATTTTGGTGCTCATTTCTGTTTATTTAAACCAAATTCAGCAAATGTGTGTTCTTTCTTTTTTCCTATTTTTCTGCTAATTTAGGCTTATTCTTCCATTTCAGCTACATTTCAGCATGTTTTTAACTGATTTCAGATGTTTTTCAGCAAGTTCTTCAGCAATAAGCATTCACACTGCATTATACCTGGATTATTGAGCATGCATTATTATTGAGCAGGGTATTCACATTGCATTTTCGCTAGAAATGCAGTTTTTCTAGTTCTGTTTGTTCTTACAATCAAAAATACATTGGTCACAATTCAAAGTTGCTGTACTCAACTGTAACACTGTAAAATTTGAGTTTGCAGGAGTAACGTCACTAATGACAGGAATAATCAATTGATGTACCATTTTTAATTGAAGGATCTGAAATTCAGAGAGTTCATGAGGTGAGGTTCTTGGGCATCACCATTGATGATAAATTATCTTGGAAACAACATATAAGTTCAGTTAAAGCAAAAATATCTACCGGTAGATCTATTGCGATATTTTACAGAGTTAAAGATTTATTAAATGATAAGGCACTTTATTTGTTGTATAATACATTTATTGTGCCACACTTAATTTATGGTGTTAGCGTTTGGGGTACGGCGTGTAAATCAATTACAATGCCTATTTTTATATTGCAGAAAATAATTTCCATCATCCTTCAAGCATTTTGTTTTATCGAATGAAACTGTTGAAGTTTTATGATAGTTGATTATTATATTTTGTTAGTTTTGTATAAAGCACAGAATAATGCACTTCCTTCAAATATTCAGAAGTATTTTGTTAGAAGAATGAGTAGTTACAATCTCAAGGGGACAAATGTATTTGAAGCCACATTTTAGGACTAGTTCGAGGGGAAGATCTCCCATAGTTCAAGGAATTGGGTTATGGAATGAATTGGAGTCAGATATTAAAGTGGCTCAATCATTGGTTGTTTTCAAAAGAATGATTAAGTTTAAACAGTTAAAAACATATATTTAAATGAGTGGAGTTTAGAAATTGTAAGTGATACAGGAGGTTAAAATTAAGTTGTTCATTATTTTGGAAATCAAATGAGTTGGTTGTATGAAGTGTTTATTGGAAAGTAAGGGGCAGATAAAATAAGATTGTTTCTTCTTCTGCCGCCTTTCGTTTTATATAAGTCTTGTCTTTTATTTTTCTCTTATTGTATGTATTATTGTTGTGTATTTTAATTATAAAATGAATAAACAAACAAACAAACAAACAAACCAACAATAAAATATATCAACACTTAAAACAAAGGTTTCTAAAAGGACATCTGCCTATAAAAATAGTATGTGAGATTAGATGCCGTAAAATACAGAGGATAGTAAAAAAAAAAAAGTAGACATCATGATTCCTTCTGGTTGTTTGGATTGCCTTCCTTTTTTGTTCGCCTTGACTTAATGTGTGTGTGTGTGTATGTGTGTGTGTGGGGGTGTCCTCCTTTGTGTTCCTGCAGGCGTGCCCTCAGACTCATTACAAAGCAGCCAATCTTTTTAGCTCGTCGCCACATCGTTGGATCCTCCAGTCGGGTGACAATCAGGCTAAAACCTCGCTCCAAACTATTGTTTTCTGATTTTCATATTATTTGGGCTTCAGCTTATTTACCTCTCAGTCACAAGCCAGTTCAGTTTTCAGTAATTAAACTTTGATTTCTTGATTCTTTAGATTCACTTCTTTGATCTAGAGAAAAGAAAGCAGTTACTTCATTGAACTAACAAATAAATCCCGTTCTGCTGTTTGCTGGGAGTCTCTCAGGTGACACCTGAGCAGAGATTTCTCCACCTTTTTGTGCTGTGATGACTTTTTGACTTTCACTGCTCCAGCTGCTGATGCCACTGGGGGGAAGTGGGTCACAATTCTCATAAAGAGACTCAAAGTGGGCCATCTCCAAAAAAGAAAAATAAGAATGCACCAACGTAACTTACTGCATCGGGAGGTAACAATTGGATGAGGGTAGGTTTGTCGTTTTTGTACAATTTAGTGTTTTATTTCTGCTACTTTTTACTTTTATTTACTTTACACCCCATACATTTCACAAGAATACACAATTTGATAAATCTACATTATGTAAATAATAAATAGTTAAATGTAAATAGACATGGCATGATACAGTATATAGAGTAGTGCTGGCGTGAAGTTTTGTTTCGTCTGTACAATCCTGAGTCATGGTCATTTATTAAAACACTCCAGTGGTGAGTATCTGTCCCTCACCTACATACACATAATGAGGTTGCAGGAAAAACGGTTTAGTAGCTCTTTGAACAGAGTTTTCATTAAAAATAAATTGTCTGGTTCAGTAGAAACAGAGCGCATGCTTGTTTTCTTTGTTTAGATATAAAAATGAGACCTTTCAGCACAGCTGACTCAGAGACACTTGCATGTACATTATGAAAGACAAAGATGTCAAAGCAAACCCTTTAAATGCTGTATGTGTGTTTCACTAACTTTTAGAAAGCCCAAGAGTTTTTGAATAAATGACTGAATCAAAGGCCCTACCTTGAAATCATCTACAGAGATACAGCTGCAAAAGATTCTCCTTCTTATCCCCACCAAAACAGCTGCATTAAAATCCAGCTGAATAGAAGAGGTTTAAAGATGTTTGATGAAAAAACAAAGGTTGACGAAACTAGTAGTTTTAAGATATGGCATGAAATCAAAGTGAATTATTAGATTTAAAATGGATGAATGGCTGGAAGGTTGGATGGATGAATTAATGGATGCTAAAAGGATGGATAATGGATGGATGGATGAATGAATGAATGGATGAATGCATGGATGATGGATGGATGGATGGATGGATAGATGGATGGATGATGGACAGATAATTGGATGGATGAATGGCTGGAAGGTTGGATGGATGAATTAATGGATGCTAAAAGGATGGATGATGGATGGATGGATGGATGGATGGATAATTGATAGATCAATGAATGGATAGATGGATGGAAGGATGGATAGATGGATGATGGATGGATGATGGATGAATGGCTAGAAGGATGGGTGGATGGATGGATGAATGAATGGATAGATGGATAGATGGATGGATGATAAATGGATGATGATGGATGATTTGATGGTTGAATGTATAGATTGATGGATGAATGGATGGATGGCTGAAAGGATGATGAATGGATGGATGAATGCATGGATGATGGATGGATGGATGGATGATGGATGGATGGATGGATAAATGATAGATGGATGGAGGAATGGATGGTTGGATGGATGATAGATGGATGGATGATGGATGGATGGATGGCTGATTGGATGGATGAATGTAGATTGATGGATGAATGGATGGATGGATAGATGGATGGATGATGGACAGATAATTGGATGGATGAATGGCTGGAAGGTTGGATGGATGAATTAATGGATGCTAAAAGGATGGATGATGGATGGATGGATGGATGGATAATTGATAGATCAATGAATGGATAGATGGATGGATGGAAGGATGGATAGATGGATGATGGATGGATAATTGGATGGATGAATGGCTAGAAGGATGGGTGGATGGATGGATGAATGAATGGATAGATGGACAGATAGATGGATGATAAATGGATGGATGATGGATGATTTGATGGATGAATGTATAGATTGATGGATGAATGGATGGATGGCTGAAAGGATGATGAATGTATGGATGAATGCATGGATGATGGATGGATGGATGGATGGATGATGGATAAATGATAGATGGATGGAGGAATGGATGGTTGGATGGATGATAGATGGATGGATGATGGATGGATGGATGGCTGATTGGATGATGAATGTAGATTGATGGATGAATGGATGGATGGATGGATAGATAGATGGATGGATGATGGACAGATAATTGGATGGATGAATGGCTGGAAGGTTGGATGGATGAATTAATGGATGCTAAAAGGATGGATAATGGATGGATGGATGATGGATAATTGATAGATCAATGAATGGATAGATGGATGGAAGGATGGATAGATGGATGATGGATGGATAATTGGATGGATGAATGGCTAGAAGGATGGGTGGATGGATGAATGAATGGATAGATGGATAGATGGATGGATGATAAATGGATGGATGATGGATGATTTGATGGATGACTGTATAGATTGATGAATGAATGGATGGATGGCTGAAAGGATGATGAATGGATGGATGAATGCATGGATGATGGATGGATGATGGTTGGATGGATGGATAAATGATAGATGGATGGAGGAATGGATGGTTGGATGGATGATAGATGGATGGATGATGGATGGATGGATGGCTGATTGGATGGATGAATGTAGATTGATGGATGAATGGATGGATGACTGAAATGATGGATGAATAGAGGGATGAATGAATGGATGGATGGATGGATGGATGGATGGATGGATGGATGGATAATTGCATAGATGGGTGTATGGTTGGATGGATGGATGGAAGGATGGTTTATTTGAAATAACGAACATTTTTATCAGGGTATTATGGGTAAATTTTTGATGGCTACTGTAGATCGGTGGTCAGTGCCATGACCTTGTATTCTTGAGGTTGCGGGTTTGAGCCCAGATTGTCAGGAAGTGTGTAAAATAATTAGCTCGCTCACTGTGGTGACGCCTGAAGAAGGGATCAGCCGAAAGAAATTTGATTATGAACAAATTATTTGTGCAGGCTAACAGTGAAACATCAGCAAACCTAAAATATAATACATCATATTAAGAACATAAAAATAGCTAAATAATTGTAAATTGTATCTTGTTAGTTTGTTTGTCATTTTAGAAAAAAGCCTTGTGGTCCTACAAATTGTCAGTAAATGTTCAGTCCGACCTCAGGGTGAACTTCACGTTTGTTTCTGGGAAGATTGGCAGCTGGGCCGAATGTTTTCCACTCGGGAATACTTTCCCCCGCATTGTCCAATGATCTGCCTGAACTTTGAACTCCTCCCAGATTTATGAGCAGCAACAAATTTAAAATACTTCCTCATCACCAGCATCTTCATGACGAGATCCAAAGACCCATAATGCAATTGAGCCGGTGCGTTCAGGACCAAAATTTGATTAATTTAATTCAAACTGCAAGAATTCCAGTCAGCACGACAAGAGGATTATAAATGAACTGGGAGAACAGACTGGTGAGTGCAGACAGGTGAGTTGCTTTTTCATTTTGTGTGACTTTTTGATTAACAATTAATTAATTAGCATGTTTTTTTGTTTTTTTTGTTAATCCAAGATTTTATTTTTTTATTTTGAAATTCAACCAGGGGATGTTTAAATGACACAAATACATAAATTTATATATAAAACGTTGCTTGATTGTTCTTGTTGATGTGGTTCCTGTTGGAAAATGGTAAAGCACGTTTTAAAGACAAATGACCTTTTACTTCCTTATTGTTTCACTCATGGTTTGAAACTTTAAAAAAGCTTCAGAAGTCACACGGCTCACATGTTTGATTTTTATTGATACTATTGACAAAGTTAGCTTCTAGATCAGGGGTGCCCAAACTTTTTCTCTGAGAGGGCCAAATTAAAAATCTATCAGAGGCCTGTGGGCCAAATGCAGTAATATCATCTGCTGGTAAATATTCTTTAAATAAAGTCCATTTATTTATTATTCTGTTATTTAACCTTCCATTCTATATTTTTATTTGTTTAATTTATGCATTTCCATATAAAACACAAAGACAATTTCAGAATAAAAAAAAACATAAAATGAAAGGAAGCAGAAGAAGGAAAATTTCTTATCATATCTGCTCCTTTTTAAACAAAATCAATTCAAACTATCAATTCAAAGAATAATTAGCCCTGTATAATACAACAAAATACATAACTCATCAAAATTTACCATTTAGAATTCATTAGAAATTAATCAACTTATATGTATCTTTTCAACAAAATAGTTTTAATCTTTTTCTTAATATTAACATTGACTTCTGTCAGGATTGGCTCCCTTCGTCCCCCTCTGTTAGTCAGTTAGTTTTAAGGTTTCCAGTTTAGTCTCATGTTTATTCACTCTTAGTTGTCATCCTGTAGTCAGTTAGTTTATTAGTTTCCCTTCCAGTTTAGTCTCATGTTTTCACTCTTAGTTTTACCAGTTAACTTTCGTGTTTTAGGTTAGTTTTCCGGTCCTGCTCTGTGTCCCTAGTTGAGTGTCTCCGTTGATTGTCCCCAGGTGTCTGTGATCATGTCTCGTCATAGTTGTGTGTATATAAGCCCTGTCTGTGTCTCATTTCATTGTCGGTGCATAGTCTGGTGTAATCTGGTAAACCCTCATGTCTCTCGCCACAGCTCCTCTCCTGTGAGTATTGCTGCCACGACAGCCTTGTTTATTTGTGTTATTAAAAGTATTACTTTTACAACCGCCTGCCTCCTGCGTTTCCGTCTGCACCACTGGGTTTTCATGCTCCCTGAGTAAAACCGTGACATTATGCACCGACCATACAAAAAGCCCAGCGGACGGAACGGGTCGCCTACCTGTTTGCTCGACTCCACGCAGCGGGACGAGGTCGTTTTCCGGTGTGGTGGATTTTGGCTCCACGAGGACCACCTGACGTCCTGCTCCAGTTCGGCTCTCCCTCCAGGTCCACTCGTTGTCTCCGGCTGGACCTCAGGGGAGGACAATGACGACGACCTGTGTTTTCCTCTTTTCCCCCAGTCTCAGCGCCGCCGTAGAAGCGGTAGAAAGATGACCCGGAAGTGTTCACCGGCGCCTCCATCTTTGTCTGCTGATCGGGCTCGGTCCAGCGAGTCCGAGCATTTTGGGCACGACTCCAGCGCTCCGGTGGGGGCGCGTTCCATGGCCTCACCTCCTAGGTTCCCGGTGAGGGTGGACACAGACGCCCCACCGTCGCTCGCAGCGTTTCCTGCTCGGTTCGGTGAACCTGGTCGCAGCGACTCCACGGGGGCGGGTCTTCATGCCGCTCGCTCATCTCCCCGTTCATCAAGTGACCTGATGAGGGGGGGCCAGCACACAGGTCAGTCAACTGAACACCATTCAGTCTCTCCAGCAGAGGTCACCCTAGGTGAGCCGTCAGGGGTGATGAATACACTTGACACTACGCCCCCACCCAGAGACGCTCCTTTGTCTAAATCAAACACACACCAGCTTCAGTCCAAAGAAATCATACAAATAAACCGGACTTTACAAAGTTTAATCACCTCAGCTAAAAATAACCCGGACTGTTTTGATTTTGTGCTTTCCCTCGCTGAGAAGTTCATATTATCCCAACCCGGTGTGACCCAGCTCCCTGAATATGAACAATTTTTACTTGGAATAAGGACTCTAAAATTATCCACCTCGGAGCCGGTTCTTCCATCAACCCCAGTTGTCTCCAGCCTATGTTCTGAACCGGTCCCTGTTATGAAAACTACTGTTAACAACACAGTCAGGCAGCAGCCTGCAACAACCACCAGTTTTCTGCTTCCTGACCCTTCAGCAGCAGCAGTCAGCCCTGACCCTTCAGCAGCAGCAAGCCCTGAAGCAGCAGACCTTCCAGTTCCTGTAGAGTCCTACTCTGAGGGGGTCCGGGTAGATGCCCCTCACTTCACCTGTACTTTGGAGGGTCCTGAGTCCAGGAGGGGTTCCCAGTCAGGTGGTTCTGGACTGCGCCGTCGCCGCCGTGGCAAAGATCGAAGACAGAGAGGGCTAACAGACTCTTCAGCTCTTGTTCATGCTCCTGATGCTTCGGCTACTGCAGTCTCCTCGCCCGGTTCGTCGGCTGGTTCAACGCCTGCAGCTCCGGCATGTCTCGGGAGGGTCCAGGAGGACACCTCCCACGGTTCCTGTCTCGGGAGGGTCCAGGAGGACTCGTCCCACGGTTCCTGTCTCGGGAGGGTCCAGGAGGACTCGTCCCACGGTTCCTGTCTCGGGAGGGTCCAGGAGGACTCGTCCCACGGTTCCTGTCTCGGGAGGGTCCAGGAGGACTCGTCCCACGGTTCCTGTCTCGGGAGGGTCCAGGAGGACTCGTCCCACGGTTCCAGTCTCGGGAGGGTCCAGGAGGACACCTCCCACGCTCCCTGCTGGCCAGTGGCCCCGCCGTCTCCGGCTCCAGGGGGCGCTGCCCCGCCGTCTCCGGCTCCAGGGGGCGCTGCCCCGCCGTCTCCGGCTCCAGGGGGCGCTGCCCCGCCGTCTCCGGCTCCAGAGGGCGCTGCCCTGTCCCCGACTCCAGGGGACGCTGCTGCCCTGCTTCCAGCTGCAGAGGGTCCCGACGCCTCTACGCCTGCAGAGGGTCCCGACGCCTCTACGCCTGCAGAGGGTCCCGACGCCTCTACGCCTGCAGAGGGTCCCGACGCCTCTACGCCTGCAGAGGGTCCCGACGCCTCTACGCCTGCAGAGGGTCCCGACGCCTCTACGCCTGCAGAGGGTCCCGACGCCTCTACGCCTGCAGAGGGTCCCGACGCCTCTACGCCTGCAGAGGGTCCCGACGCCTCTACGCCTGCAGAGGGTCCCGACGCCTCTACGCCTGCAGAGGGTCCCGACGCCTCTACGCCTGCAGAGGGTCCCGACGCCTCTACGCCTGCAGAGGGTCCCGACGCCTCTACGCCTGCAGAGGGTCCCGACGCCTCTACGCCTGCAGAGGGTCCCGACGCCTCTACGCCTGCAGAGGGTCCCGACGCCTCTACGCCTGCAGAGGGTCCCAGTGCCTGCGACGCCTCTACGTCTCCTGAGGGTCCCGGCGCATGCGACGCCTCTACGTCTCCGGAGGGTCCCGGCGCCTGCGACGCCTCTACGTCTCCGGAGGGTCCCGGCGCCGCCGACGCCTCGACGTCTCCTGAGGCCGACGCCTCGACGTCTTCGGAGGGTCCCGAGGGGTCCACGTCTTCGGAGGGTCCCGAGGGGTCCACGTCTTCGGAGGGTCCCGAGGGGTCCACGTCTTCGGAGGGTCCCGAGGGGTCCACGTCTTCGGAGGGTCCCGAGGGGTCCACGTCTTCGGAGGGTCCCGAGGGGTCCCAGGAGGGACCCCCTCCTAGTTCCTTGTGCCGAGGGGTCCCAGGAGGGACCCCCTCCAGTTCCTTGTGCCGAGGGGTCCCAGGAGGGACCCCCTCCAGTTCCTTGTGCCGAGGGGTCCCAGGAGGGACCCCCTCCAGTTCCTTGTGCCGAGGGGTCCCAGGAGGGACCCCCTCCAGTTCCTTGTGCCGAGGGGTCCCAGGAGGGACCCCCTCCAGTTCCTTGTGCCGAGGGGTCTCAGGAGAGACCCCCTCCAGTTCCTTGTGCCGAGGGGTCTCAGGAGAGACCCCCTCCAGTTCCTTGTGCCGAGGGGTCTCAGGAGAGACCCCCTCCAGTTCCTTGTGCCGAGGGGTCTCAGGAGAGACCCCCTCCAGTTCCTTGTGCCGAGGGGTCCCAGGAGAGACCCCCTCCAGTTCCTTGTGCCGAGGGGTCTCAGGAGAGACCCCCTCCAGTTCCTTGTGCCGAGGGGTCCCAGGAGAGACCCCCTCCAGTTCCTTGTGCCGAGGGGTCCCAGGAGAGACCCCCTCCAGTTCCTTGTGCCGAGGGGTCCCAGGAGAGACCCCCTCCAGTTCCTTGTGCCGAGGGGTCCCAGGAGAGACCCCCTCCAGTTCCTTGTGCCGAGGGGTCCCAGGAGGGACCCCCTCCAGTTCCCTGTGCCGAGGGGTCCCAGGAGGGATCCCCGTCAGTTACCTGTGCCGAGGGAGGCTTGGTGGTCACCTCCCATGAGGTCTCGTCTCCAGAGGGTCTCTCGATGTCTCCAGAGGGTCCCAACGCCACAGACGCCTCGTTACTCGATGACATCGTCTCGAGGTTCATGGTCTTGACGCTTGATGACCCCTCGACTCTCGTCTCCGTCTCTTTGCCAGACGTCCCCGACGACGTCCCCGTGCCAATGGTCGTTCGGGACGCGTCAACGCCCGATGTCTCTACACCTGCCGACGTCTCGACGCTCGATGGTTCCCACGATCTCTTGACACTTGATGGTTCCCACGACGTCTCGTCTCCCGTCTCTACGCCCATTGACGTCTTGTGGCTGGGCGTCACAACGCCGCATGAGGATGCTCCTGTTTTGGGTGGACCCTGGGGGGTCCTACCCTCATCTTCGACTTTCCTGTGGCCTCGTCACCGACGGAGGCTCCTGGTGATGGGCTGCCTTCCTGCTGCCCGCCTGACTGGCCGCCCGCCCGACCAACTCCTACCTGAGGGGCGGCGTCCCGGCCGACCGCCTGACCGGCTCTGTCCTGAGGGGCGACGTCCCGGCCGACCGCCTGACCGGCTCTGTCCTGGGGGGCGACGTCCCGGCCGACCGCCTGACCGGCTCTGTCCTGGGGGGCGACATCCCGGCCGTCCGCCTGACCGGCTCCTGCCTGCGGGGCGATGCCCTGGCCGACCGCCTGACCTACCTGGTGGACGGGCCGTTGCCCGCCTGGACGTTTTTGCGTTCTGTGTCTTGTGTTCTGTGTCTTAGGGTTATGTCCCCTGTCTTTGTGTTTTTTCGTGCCCGTCGTTCCTGCGGTGCCTCCCTCTACCCGCCTTGTTTTTTGGGGGTGTTCTTCGGGGACGCCAGGGGGCGTCTTTGAGGGGGGGTACTGTCAGGATTGGCTCCCTTCGTCCCCCTCTGTTAGTCAGTTAGTTTTAAGGTTTCCAGTTTAGTCTCATGTTTATTCACTCTTAGTTGTCATCCTGTAGTCAGTTAGTTTATTAGTTTCCCTTCCAGTTTAGTCTCATGTTTTCACTCTTAGTTTTACCAGTTAACTTTCGTGTTTTAGGTTAGTTTTCCGGTCCTGCTCTGTGTCCCTAGTTGAGTGTCTCCGTTGATTGTCCCCAGGTGTCTGTGATCATGTCTCGTCATAGTTGTGTGTATATAAGCCCTGTCTGTGTCTCATTTCATTGTCGGTGCATAGTCTGGTGTAATCTGGTAAACCCTCATGTCTCTCGCCACAGCTCCTCTCCTGTGAGTATTGCTGCCACGACAGCCTTGTTTATTTGTGTTATTAAAAGTATTACTTTTACAACCGCCTGCCTCCTGCGTTTCCGTCTGCACCACTGGGTTTTCAT
>JBBPBX010032672.1:0-11586 GCA_038048925.1 Garcialebias charrua
GAATACAGTGGAGTAACTGATTATTTTAGAGTATAATTTTAACTCCGTTACACCCACCCCCACTGAATTTTATTGAAATTGAGCCACAGCTACATAAGAAGATCACACCAGATCTCATCAGACGAAACTCTAAAGGGTCTATTACCAAGAAAACCAACTGACAAGAGTATCCACATAGGATGCAGTGGACTGAGAGCAGTGCTTATCCCTCAATCCAACCACTGGAAACAGGGTGCCCATATACACCCCACCCCCAAGACCCCAGATATTATGTAGTATTGCTCAAGGCAAAAAGAACAAAAAAAAACATAAACAAAGCAAAGCAAGTCTGACATTAAGGTCAGTGACAAATGCAGGCTACAAAAAGTAAACTTCAGTTAGTGAACATCTGGAAAACGGACTTGCAAACAGATCTAACATCAAAAGCATCTTGAACCATAGCTTGTTTAGACATTGTCTGTATTAACCTATTCACAGGTTTAACCAGACAGCCAAATCTTGTTCTGATTTGAGAGGGGTCACCAACAGAACCAACGTGGGTTTGTGAGGTTTGGTCAACATAATCACAGTGATGTACATTGGTCAGATCATTCAGAACAGGGTCTGACTGTAATACCTCACTAAAACAGTCAACAACATCAGTCACATTTTTAGGTTCGCTGGAAACGGATTGTTCACCATATTGGGCCACAGGTAACACAATGGAGGAAGGATGGTTAAATGTCACACTTGCTATTTCAGAATTATTCCCTTGTGAGATGCTTGGCTCAGTCAGCTGTGTGACCCACTCCACTGTTCTCCTGTCAGAGTCCACATGATCAGCATCAATCACAGAACCATCATCCACACTTCCAACAACAGGTAAGATATTCTTGCTTTCAGTAGTGGGGTCCACATCCAAGTCAGCTTCATCTGCAGTCCCACCCAAGGATTCATCTACAGATCTGTCATCCAGCATAGAGGACTGTGCAGTGCTAGCACAGGAAACATGGTCAAGTGAGTCATGAACATCCACCACAGGAAGAAAGTTGGCCAACATCAGCAAGTTTCTGTGGATCACCCTCGTCTGACCAGACACAGTGTCACAGATTTTGTATGTGTGGGTCTCTGGATTCATATCTAACACAGTGTAGATTGTGGATTCCCACCTGTCAGCTGGTTTCTTTTTGCCTCTCTCTCTTTTGTTCGCCACTAGCACTCTGTCACCAATATCAATATGGGATCCTTTGGTTTTCCTGTTGTAGATTTGAGCATGACGATCCATCTCTTTAGTTGCATGAGTCTGAGTAATGTCCTTGGCTTCCTTCAAGTCACTGGAGAGAGATGCCACATACAGGTAGTCCCCGACTTACGAGCGAGTTCCGTTACAACGAGTTGCTCGTAAAGCGAAAATTCGTAACTTGGAACGGCCGCCACGTGTCTCGTAAGTCCGGAATTTCGCTCGTAAGTTGGAACGGTTTTGCTAGCGCGACTACAAACACTCGTTTTTCATCGAAAAACTGCTTACGAGTGCATAAAAATGATCGGAAACGTGTGTCCACATGTTTAGCTAACGAACTGTGGTGAAAAAACACAGAAAAATTCTGTATTTTTTGCGTTTTTTCCAAAAATTCGCCAGCTCGTAAGTCCGGAACCTCGTAGGTCAGAGCGCTCGTAAGTCGGGGACTACCTGTACTTGTCATAACTTGTCACATCAGAGTAATGAAGAACAGAACGAAAAAGAACATCAATTGGCAGACGTGGTGTGCGGCCGAACATCAAATAAAATGGAGGATAACCTGTTGTTTCATGAGTTGAACAGTTGTACATGAACGTGAGAGTCTGTACACGACGAGGCCAGTCTGCTTTGGCTTCAGGGGGCAAAGCACGGATCATACCACCCGATGTTCGATTAAAACGCTCCACACTCCCATTTCCCATCAGGTGATAAGGTGTTGTGTGCGATTTCTTTACACCAGAGACCCTGAGGAGTTCACTAATCAGTTGGCTTTCAAAGTTAGCACCCTGATCACTGTGGATCAGTTCAGGAAAGCCAAAAACCCAGAAGTATCTGTCCCAGAGAAGTCTAGCCACCTGCTTAGCAGACTGATCTTTACAAGGAAATGCCTGTGCTAGTCTTGTGAAGTGGTCTGTGATAACTAGCACATCAACTGACTTGTTCTTTGAGTTCTCAGCAGACCAAAAGTCAATACAGACTAGCTCTAGCGATTTGGATGATTTTATGCTAACTAGAGGTGCTCTCCCTTCTGGTTCAACTGTCTTACTGACAAGGCTTCTTTGACAACTGCGCACGTAGTCTCTAACATCTCTCTCAAGGTTTAGCCAGAAAAACCTTTGCCTGGTCAAGCTGAGGCTCCTGAACTGCCCTGGTGACCAGCATCATCATGGATCCCCTTCAGGACCTCATCCTTGAGAGAATCTGGGACAACGTATTGCAAACATTTGTTCTTGGACCTCTGGTCTCTGGAAACCCTGTACAGCACACCATTAATCACAGTCAACTTCTCCCAGTGGCTCAGGTATTTTTTGACAGATGGTGAGTCATTAGTTGTCTCTCTCCTGGAGGGCTTGCAATGTCTCTCAACATAAAACATGACACGAGACAAGGTGGCATCCTGTGTTTTTCCATCACGCAGCTCACGTTCAGTGTAGGCTGGTAAGGTGTCTTGTCCTGGTGGGAGCAAATGAGGTATTTGAAGCAGCATCGCTGTAGCTCGAGTCCTGGAACCAGTTTCCCATTCAACATGTGACTTCAATACAGCTGACACATCATCCTTGTCCACAGATGAAGGTGACACGTGCAACTGGTACAATTTTACTGAAAGGGTGTCTTCAGTCACTGGAGCAAGCTGTTTGCGGTCAGTTGTTGATAGGAAGGTATTTTGAACAGAAGTGTGTGACATATCCTTAGCTCTTGAAAGGAAGTTTGCATAAAGCTGCACGAGCAGTTTGGCACTTAACACTCTCCTTAACAAAGGGCACACGACTCAAAGCATCAGCCACAAAGTTCTGCTGACCTGGAACATACTTTATGTCAAAGTCATAACTTGCCAGCTTAGTGATCCAGCGCTGTTCACAACAGTCAAGCTTTGGTTTTGTGAGGATGTGAGTCAAGGGGTTGTTGTCGGTCCAGACTGTGAAACTATGACCTTTGAGCCAATGGCTGAACTTGTCACAAACCGACCATTTCAATGCTAGAAACTCTAGCCTGTGAGCTGGGTAGTTCTTTTGAGTCTGAGAGAGTGACTTGCTGGCAAAAGCAATAGGTCTGGCTTTAGTTTCATTCTCCTGAATCTGAGTCAAAACAGCCCCAATGCGTTCAGTTTCTTTACTAGGTTTTCCATATGGAGTTTAAAAGAGAGCTGTGAATCAACCAGTATACCCAAATATTCATAGGAATCAACAAACTCAATTGGGACACCATTTGAGGATAAAATCAGAGGAAGATCTGCTGGGACCGACTTCCTACTTGAAAAAAACATCCCTTTTGTTTTTTCAGCATTTAGTACAAGTTTGAGACGGAACAAATCAGACTGGATGATGTCAAAAGCGGATTGCAAAAACTGGGAAGCCTTAGCAACAGTTTTAGCTCGACAGTAAACAACTGTGTCATCAGCATAGAAATGTAAGGATGAATCAGGGATGCTCTGACCTACATGAGCTTTGTAAATTGTAAAGAGGGTTGGTCCTAAGACTGAGCCTTGTGGTACACCTCCTAAGACCACTGTCAGATAAATGGTTAAACTGCTTCTCTCTTTAGAACAATGGCTTCCAGAACGTTTGGAAATGATCTTTAACACTTCTCATGTTACCAGATTTTTGGGTGGGCCAAAAGATTTTGTTTTTATGAGTTGACTAAATGTGCAGAAATGTGTTTGTTTGGGGAGTTCAGTGGGTGTCGGGAAGGATCTAACAGAAATAAACTTTGCCTGTGAGCCTATTGTACTTTCTTTTAATCATTACAATGATTTTAATTAGCTAAACTGTTAGATGAAGGCAGTCTGTCATCAGGTGGATTTTCTTTAAATGAGAATGTTTTACATGTTTCAAACAGTCAGAGGCCGCGCACGGAAATCTGTAGCTCCATGTCTAGAAAGTGGAGAAGCCGGAGACAGAGCAGTGGGTGTAGAGCCTCTTAGCATCACCATGAAAGCAGCTTTTTCCTCCGCTGTCTCTAAATAGCTAAACATCATCTGTGACACCACGACACCGAGGGCTAATGCGCACATGAACATCTCAAACCAGGGAGAAAAATGGGCCAAAGTACAGAACATTCTTATTTTAAGCTCACACTGAACTTTACCTTCATCCTCCAACAAATGTGATTTAAAGTCTTGTGTTTTGGGTAAAGTTGTGCGTGCGTGTATACGTGTGTGTGTTTATGCTTGTTAGAGCCCTAAACTGTTTTATTTTTGTGAGATATTTTGGGACATGGAGTAAGGATCCTGAAGGCATTTTCATTAGTGTGCAACTAAATCCCCAAAATGGTTAAATCTGTGCTTCTATCATCTCATTCCAAACGTACACGTATACGCTGATTAAACATTTTCTCCACATGCAAAATAAAGTTTAACCAACGTTCAAGCCAATCTGCAGAGCCTACATTACATCATCTTCAGACTCAGCATTTTAACTTTTGTTCATTTGGACAAAGAGTGTAACGACAGTCAAAATACACATAAATTATTTTTTCTTCAGCAGTGTATCAAACTAACTTGGACTAGAATTGTAAAACTTTTTTCTAACCTACAAAGCCATCAACAACCTAGCTCCATCTTATATTACAGATCTTATTGTTCCATATTTTCCTAACAGAGCACTTCACTCTCAGACTGCAGGTTTACTTGTCATGGTTCCTAGAGTTTCCAGCAGCAGAATGGAGGAAGATCTTTCAGTTGTCAGGCTCCTCTCTTGTGGAACCAACTTCCAGTTTCTGTCCATGAGGCTGACACATTGTCCAGTTTGAAGACTGGGATTAACACTTTACTTTTTCATAAATCCTATAGTTAGGGTTGACTTGGGTTTCTGGAGCTATCCTTTAGTTCTGATGCTATAGGCTTAGACATCTGGAGGATTTAAATGGTAAATGGAGCTTACTTATATAGTACTTTTCAGCCCCCAAAGCGCTTCACAGTACCAGCCATCCACCCATTCATACACACATTCATACACTGGTAGCGGTAGTCTGTCATGCAAGGTGCCGCTTGTCCTACACAACCTCGTTGGGAGGGAGCAGAATGCTTTTCCCTGCTGAAAATATTTCTAAGTCCTGCGCACAACAGAAAGTTACACATAGCACCTTTAAAGTGTAACTAACGTCACCGTTAGTCAATTTACCGATCGATCTACGTTCCCACCCTCATCTATGGTCATGAGCTTTGGGTTGTGACCGAAAGAACAAGATCTCGGATACAAGCGGCTGAAATGAGTTTTCTCCGCAGGGTGTCTGGACTCTCCCTTAGAGATAGGGTGAGAAGCTCAGTCATCCGGGAGGGACTCGGAGTAGAGCCGCTGCTTCTCCACATCGAGAGGAGCCAGTTGAGGTGGCTCGGGCATCTGGTTAGGATGCCTCCTGGACGCCTCCCTGGTGAGGTGTTCCGGGCATGTCCCACCGGGAGGAGACCCAGAGGAAGACCCAGGACACGCTGGAGGGACTATGTTTCTCGGCTGGCCTGGGAACGCCTTGGGATTCCCCCAGAGGAGCTGCTCCAAGTGGCTGGGGAGAGGGAAGTCTGGGCCTCCCTACTTAGGCTGCTACCCCCGCGACCCGACCCCGGATAAGCGGAAGAAAATGGATGGATGGATGGATAACGTCACCGTCAAAAGATAGCTCCGCCCCCAGACCAGATTCAAAATCTCCATCAAAATGGGCGTGTCGAGAGTCAAGGAGGGGAGGAGGTGGGTGGTTGTGCTGCGTTCACGCCCCCTCTAGTGGTAAACGCCCACCCGCCCAAGTTTAGATTTCAAAATGGCGGATACTCGCATCTTCAGTAGGTACCGTAAACACGGTGTATATTACGCTCCGGTGTATAATACGCTTTGGCCAATATTTGGAAATAAATCAGAAAAATCGGTAGATAATACGCTTCGTTGTATAATACGCGCTGCCGTGACAGTCTTTTTTATGGCCACTAGATGGCGCCAGGATACGCCTCCAGGTACAGTCTGCAGGTAAACAGACTACAGGGTGCATTAGCGCCCATAGCGGCCGAAACTGGTACTGCACCATTTTTAGGCCAAAATGAAAAACAGCGAATCAGAGCCAAAAATGGGTCTAAAAATATGGGAAAAAATCTGTAGATAATACGCTTCGGTGTGTAATACGCAGGACATTCAAATGAGCAATAAAAGTGTGTATTATACACCGGTGTTTACGGTAAATACCTAAACTTTTACTAAAATAACAGTTGCAAAATGTTGTTGCGTGTATTTAATCTCACACACAGCTTAAGTGTGCTTGTGAACACAGAACACATTAAAAACCTGTGCTTAGCTGCATGGCATGCGATGTACGGTTGTGTGTTTGTCGTTCTTTGGATCACAAGTATTGTAGGCCAGCTGCAGTGACTTTAATTCGCCACATTTTTTAATTTAGCACATTACAAAAGTAACTTTTCATAATAAATTTTATTTTAAGATATTGATTTCTCCTACCCTCGTTTTCTTTGACGCTTTGGCTTATTTTTGTTATGCAACCCAGAACTAAATACACAATGTTTGTTGAATTGACTATAAATTAGCACTAAAAAATATAGTGCTAATCACAAAAAAAGGTATTTTGTTTTCAAAGATCCGTGTTTAGAAACATTCTATAACCCTGTATGATATATATTTGGACGTGTATACAGTATTTGTTTAAGCTATGTGTGAGCAAACTGGGCACAGCATAGCTGGTAAGATTTAGGAGAAATAATGTTTTTTAATGCAAACCAAACCAATTGCAATGAATACTATGCACAATACTGTGTATCCTTTAAAATGTTTTTTTCAGAGAACTGTGATGACTCAAGCACCCAGCAGCCACGCAAAGAGTAATTGAATCAGCCAGGATGGACTCTGGCTCCGCCTGCTCCCCTTGGTTTATTAGTAGTTTATAGTTTATTTTGCACAGTTTTTGCACAGTAAAAACTATGGGTTTTCAGTTGTTACTTATTAAAACATGTCTGCATTTATATATTTTTCAAGTGATTATATTTCTTCGTGTTCAAACACAGTCAATGGCCATGCTGTGTGGAAGTACATTTTGTCTGGAAGACAATTGTTTTGCACATTCATAATTTTTTTTCTAGCAATTGTGTTTTTTTATATAAATACAGTCACTGGCCAGACTACGGGTAAACTTATTTTTGTTATAATGCATGACTGTGTACCACTCATTTAATTTATATTTCTAATTTTTCTTCTTTTTTAACACATTGTAATTTTGTGAACTTTAAATAAACTTTCAGACAACTGCGATTGCATTTCACTATGAACTATTTACTTGCAAAGGTTAAAATAGAAAGTATTTTGTATAAACTAGTTTAATAGTAATTACACTTTTTTGCAATACTAGCTGCAGAGACAATCTTGTATTAAATATTTTTTTATCCTACAACACACAAAAGGTACAACTTTTCCAAAGACTTTTGCTTTGTTCACATTATTTTTATGTTCTGACAGCATTATTAGTCCAAAAACATGCATGTTAGGCTGATTGGTAACTCTGAATTGACCCTGGGTGTGAGTGAGACAGGTCCCTCTTGTAAATGAGTCCCTGTGGCTCAACGAGGCTAGCCTGTATAAATAAAGGTTGAATGAATTATGAGACTTGACTAATGCAGTAATAATATCTGGACACTTTGTAAACACCTTACATGTATTTGATTTTTGCAACCCATTGGTTTAAAAAATTGTCACATGACTCAAAGACAAAATGCTGGATTTAAAGAAAAATGTTTATTAAGCCATCTTGTCCATTTTGAGCATCACCTCCCGCTGAGTTCCTGTCTTAAGGATGGCTGGGTTTCCTGGCAGCATGGTAGGGTCCAAGACAACTCTGCAATGGAAAAACTGTGTTTATTTCAGACAGACATAAAATTAATAATGAGCTGCAATTCTCTCATTTTTTTATCATTTGATTTCTTGTTTACGTGAAAAAATTACAATATCACCTTGTTGATCTGTGTTCATAAGAAACACTAGATTTTTAGCATTTAAATGCAATTACAACACAAACTAGCATTGATTAGCAACAGATAAAAATGCCACAACCATTTGAACGGACAGACACAACAAGCAATGCTGCACCCTGCACACACAACACAGGAACAGACGCGTCCAATAAATATACTCAAAAGATAAATTATGGAATAAAAAGGTGTAAAATGGTACTCGCCTACAAAGGGGTTGTACCCTGATGGTGTAAGGGTGGGTGGACATCAGTTTGAAGAGCTGTTCTTGGAACAGCTTCGCTCATCAATGCTAACGCTATGTTGCTATCGCTACTTCAACCCCTGAACTCTGCAGGGGGAGTGACCTTCTCGGGGGAGTGGCTCCACTTTTATACTCAGGCAGCAGAGCATGTCACGTCAGAGTGAGAAAACGTGTCACAGTGAGAATCGTAGACCAATAAGAAAATTAAGCTGCAATACATCTGTTCAACCCATAGGATTACCGTAAACACGTTTTTAGACCAACTATTGCCGATTTAATCAAATACGCACAAATACATGAAAATTAACACAGACATAGTGCTATACAACATTTTACACACATTCTATGGAGTTTATCAGCTAAAAAAGTTAATTCTGACATAAGTTACTCTTTAAAGTCACAGTGGTTTTTAAAAGTATTTCCAGTCAGCTACAGTACAGTAAATGTACAATCTGAACAACAGACACTTCCCCCCCACATTGGGGAGTGGTGGTGCAGAGGTTGGAGAAGATGGGCCTGTGATCAGAAAGTTGTAGGTTTAACTCCCCGGACTGACAACTTCAAGATGTGGGTGGAAAAGGTGAAGCACCCACACCTGACTCCACCCTCATGTGCCTCACTCTAGACCCTTGAGCAAGGCCTTTAACCCCCATCATCTGCTCCCAAACAGGTCTCTCTTGAAAATGAGTTCTCGTGACTCAATGAGACTAACCTGTATAAATAAAGGGTAAATAACAATACATTTTGTGTAATTATAACAAAATATAAATACAATCAAATATTAACACAAAACATTTCTGGCAAATGTTAGCATCAAATAGCATATAATATTAGCCTCACATATTAGCATCAATATTTAGCATCAAACAAGTATCAAGCTTTAGTATAACAGCATCAAACATTAGCAACAGCATTAACAACAAACTGGCATCACACATGAGTGGCAAGCATTTGCAAACATTGGCATCAATCTTTTTTTTTCATTCATTCAACCTTTATTTAGTCTGGTAAATCTTTTGAACCTCATGGGCTCATTTACGAAAGCGACCTGCTAAAACTAAAGAACAATGAACAGCAGTGGTAGAATTTCCTTAAACAATAAACAATAAACAAACAAACAATAAACAATAGAAAACAAAAGAGAGAAAAAAACAAAAGAAAGTTTTTTTTTTTTTTTAACAAAGTATCAAAAAACTAGCAAAACATTATAAGGTAGACGTATAAAATCAAAGACAGGAACAAATCTGCATTGGTTTTTGCCAGGATTCCAACAGATTCTGAAAACCATTTAGAGAAGTCAAGGTCGAGAGCTTCAGATCTTTTTGTAAGATATTCCATGAAGCAGGAGCGGAGTAGGAGAAGGCCCTTTTTCCAAGTTCAGTCCTCACTGACGGAACACTGCAGGTAATCATGTCCTGAGAGCGATCTTTAGTGTCAATCAAAGTATCAAACATTAGCATCAAACATTAGACTTTGGCATAAAGTTAAAATCAAAGTGTCAAAGTCAGAGAGATTTATTTGTCATACACACCACATGTGGTACATGTGGTGTGTCGAGATTATGTACACTGGGTCCCAGTTCTATCCAACAATAAAATGTAAAAGAAAAACAGTACCGGTAATAGCATCTCAGATAAGAACTAAGAAAAACATCAAATAAAAACACACTAAGCACTAATAACATAAAAACATTATTTCAAACAGCAGCACGAACATGAGTCTGTGAACAGATGAGCACGCATCAACATTAGCAGCAAACATTAATAACAAACATTAGCATTAGACGAATACTTAGATAAATTAGGTTAGATACATTTATTAGATAAATTATATTAAATAAATGCATTAGATAAATCTGATCAAATCCTACAGAGTTGTTTTAGAGCTGAGAAAAATCAGAGAAGCATTGATCTGATGAACCCCGGAGACATTAAAAGCAGGAGGACTGTGCAGATGAAGTTTCTCTGGTGTGCTGCCGGCTCTTCTTACAGCTCTGTGAATCTTCAAATGTGTGTCTATCTCTGAATGTTAAAGCCAAAACATGAGCTTTTATTCCCAGTTGATTACATTTTATGAGTCTTCTTCTGCTCTGTTCTGAACTCGTAATCCTTGTGATTTTTTAAATTTTTTTTAAATGTCCCACCCCTTCCTCTTAGATCGTCTGTTTGTGTTTCGTGTCCTTTAGCGTTCCGGTGGCCCACATGAGCGATGCAGGGCGTGCAGCTCCGGCCGGGTAGCCATAAATCACAGAGACCAACACACAGCTCGTGTGTAGAGAAAATGGCTTGTTCCTGCTGAAACGTCCGTGTGCTCACCTCAGACTGCGTGTCCCTGTCGACAGCACAACCTACCAACGTCCTTGTAGGACACACACACACACATACACACATACACACACACACACACACACACACACACGATCATGACAAAAAAGAAAATCCCCACATAACAATTCCTACTTAGCTGTTCTGATGTTCAGGAAGAGACTTTTCTCCAAACTGCCATTAGCATTGTATGCTAACGAACATTAGCATTGAACGTGGGCGTCGAACAGTTATATTATATAACAGACAGAACGTGGATCATGACATGGGATCATGACAGTATTATTATTATTTTTATTATTATTATTATTACATGTTGTATGGGTGAGAGCTCCAAGACGTGTTGCACATTGAGATGGACTACAGAAAAGGGCCTGAGGGCCAGAATTGGCCCTTGAGCCATTTCCGTCTGGTGCTCCACGTTCATCTACAAAAATAAAAACAACTTTCCATAATCTAAAAAAGCTACGTCTGGTCCTCTGGACATTAAAAAAGCAAAACCTCTTACAATGCTGTTATTGCTAGTATCACTCAGCCCTCTGTGAATAGCAAACAGCCATCAGGGTGTTAACGATCCATCGTTAGGCTGATGGTCCTCCTTGATCATGTGAGCAGCTGGTTTCGGCTGTCATCAGTCAACTGGTTGATCCACTGTGAGAGGGTGCTATTTATAAGACTGAGCTGAATACAGCATCTCAGACTGAAGAAGTTTTTCGGACGAAAGACGAAACGTTTCTACCATTTTTTTGCTTTGCTTTGTTTTGTTTTTTGAATGTCCAGAGGACCAGACTTAGCTTTTTTAGATTTTTCTACCTGTATTGAGCATGCATCAGGGAACTTTCCATAA